>QRFJ01003129.1:198050-255559 GCA_006176705.1 Cocos nucifera | reverse complement strand
AATATATCACAACACGAAGGTATGATTAAAAAGGAAATTCATTTTCATTACTTAAAATATCTGAGTACAGGAGGGATAGAAGAAAAAGAAAAAATACAGTCATCAAAAATCTCCGACCTCCAGAGGTGGGGCAGCGGATGAGGTTGGTGCATCCTCGATGGCCTCAAACTCACAGGCAGGTTCAGAGGTCGCAACAATGGGTTTAGTGGTTGGAAGATCAGTGCTAGTGGTTGAAGGTTCGGCCTCCTCATCAGAAGACTCCACCGTCAGGAAGCTGAAATCTAGCTCGGAGAATTTTTCTACCACATTCCTCTGGCAGAGCTTGAAACCTCTGATGAAGGCTTCATTGGCGAAATTGATATTTATGTTTTCCAAATCATTAGAGACCTTGAAGTCCAAAACAACTTGCTCTTTGACCTCAGAGATCTGCCTTTCCTTCTCAGCAATCTTATTCTCCGCCTTCTTCCTCCTCTCTATCTCTAGGGCTAGTTCTTCCTTTGCCTTCACCTGAAGTTTATTCAGCATTTTAGGCTACCTCCTGAAGATGCCCAATCTTGGCAGATTTTTTCTTCAATAGATGACACCTCTAAGGTCTCAACCTTTGAAGATTGATCTCCTTAATATTGATGATCAATTGGTGACCCATCTACAAATAATAAAATCAGTTATTCCCATGGAAGAACACATGAATAAGTTTGAAAAAGAGAGATAAGATAGTTACCTCGAGAAAAGCCCCAAGGGAATCCCACGTCCACTGCTTAAGGTTGGTCTGGACAGTCCTATCCACGACATCTGGCAATGTGCATCCATCGATCAAAGATTTGACGATCCTCCTATCATCGAAGGAAGATTTTCCCTCGTCAGTATCATCGTCATTGGATCCTTCGGAGTTATTTTGGCATCGAGCTTTTTTGGTGAGCAACTTCTTCCTTTTCTTCTCCACATCCTTTTCCTTCTCAGTGGGAGATGCAAGGATTTGGAATTCTACGGGTGGACTTGAGGACATGGGAGTAGCCACAGCCTTGGTAGCAGAATTAGTTTGGACTAGGACAAGGCTAGCTCGGATCAATAACCTTCACCTTTTTGGATGACTCTCCGAGTATGCTACCCTTCCTTTTGTGCGCTCGGAGTTTCTTAGACAACCACTTCATTTCTTCCAGAGTCATTTCTGCAACAGCAGACTAAAGTTAGAAGAAAAGATAAAAGATTAGTTAACAAGATATGAATGTATACCTACTGGATTGAGGAAACTTAAGCTAAGGTTAAATAAGGTCTGATCTTCTAGCAATTTGGATAATTGAGGAGCTTGGTAATTCCTTATTTTGCTAGTCGAGTCGAAGTTCTCTCTTTCCAACCCAGGAGCTTGGTGGACTGAATATCTCAACTGACCCCAGCTAGGAAGTCCTACTTCTAAAGAGGGATAGGAAACAAAGAAAAAAGTTTTCCTTCCAGTTATGGATGGAAGAAGGGGCACCCTTAAGTAGTCCCTTCTTGTCGAATTGGAGGGATAGGTACCACCAGTCCTTGGCGGTAGGATGGTGTTTGAAAATGAAATAATTATAGAATAAAAAAATAGTGTGTTGGACCTCGACCGAAATATAGAGGAAAGGGAATCATATGATAAACCTAAATGAGTTCAAGACCATAAAGGCAAAGAAAATATTCAGAAATTGAAAGATAGCTATGATAAAAGGATAAATCGAAAGTTAGAATCTAACACGAAGGGCTTTAGTATACAAATAGAAGCGACCCATGGAAGGAGTACAAGCTCGGCCACTCGGCTCGGGAAGCTCTAGTTTGTACTCCAAAGGAACCCTATATTGGATCCTTATCAGGAAAAGATTTTCAAAGCTCAAAGAGCAAGGAATGGTTTCAGGTTTGAAGGTTTGACGAGTTGCATCTTAGTTTGGTCTCTTCTCTATGGATGGGGTTTTAGGAGTTCGGACTAGATGGGCTCCTTGAACCAGTCAACCAAGAAATGTCAGAAGACATTTTAGATTGAATGGAGTCAGGAAAATCTTCTAAAATTGGATGAAAAATTGATGGACAGGAAGATAAATAGGAAAGAAACAATGAACCCCCTCCTAAGAAGTTTGTAAATGCTAGAAAGTGAAAGAACAGGCAAACAAAGTATAGGCAGAAGGTTAGGGGACACTAACCTAAGGCAGCCGGAGGAGTTGGAGATGCAGTCGAGGAATCAAAAGATGAACGAGAATGGGATTGCCATAGGGAAGATGGAGCTAAATACTCAGGCTCAATGAAAATGGAGAGAAGAAAAACATAGATGAAAGTAGGAAGTCAGGAAGAAGAAGGCGCTTAAATAGCTAGAAAAACTAGGAGCAGTTATGATTGCAGATCTCCTTTGCGTAACTTCATCCGATGCATGTCCCACTCATCATAACCACAGCAGACATCTAACAGGGTATTTATGGTGCTGTACATGGAGCTCCGCATCGGGAAGGATTTTGAAGGAAGAAATCTCTTTGGGTCATTCAATATTAAAGAAACTTTAGTGCTAGTCAGAAAGAGCCAAAACCCTTTCATCTTTTGAGAGTGAGTGGCCAGAAAAGAACTTCAGCACTTGTAATTTCATACTCCCTTCATTCGAACTTCGATCTTGGGAGTAGAGGGATAAGTGTTGAGAATAAAATAGCTTCCGCCGAAGTCTAGTAAGATGTCCAATCTTGGTATGATTCCATCTGGAGTTGTGGCAACTATGGCCGAACATCAACCAAACTATTTTCCTACTCTAGTCCAATTTAGGAAGGTCGATCTCCAACTCATGTATACCGGACGACCTTCTCAACTATAATCATTAGCCCTTTTCCCATGACTGCAGAACCTGCTAACGATTTTCATTGAGTATCGAATCTCACACAGCCTGAATTTCTCTATTGGCCAACCTTGAAGGTGGCCGAATTCCTACATTGTAGATGACGGATCTCATTAATCTCACATCAAGGATCTCAGCCAATTGGATTCCTCTCTAGCTGAACTCCACTCGAGTCGAATTCTTCTACCATGCCTTATGGATGGCTGCCGACCTTGAAAGTGGCCGAATTCCTTCATCCTCTCCTGACAATTGCAGACCTAGTGAACTCATATTAGGAATGCCGATCGAATGAATTTGTGCAGTAAAGGACCTCATCATTAATACAAGTTTGATTCCCAATATGGAATAAGCAATAGCTATCCTACAAATGGTGAACTCCAATGCTCTTTTGGGTTGACCTTTGGTATTGACCGAATTTTCGAGAGCAGTTAAGACAAAACCACCAAGAAGCTCTAAATCTCAGCACTCACCCACCTCAACTCTCAGCCAATCTTGGATCTCTGTTGCTACAGTTGAGCTCCTTAAAGATGTTAGAGATAGCACCAGTAAAATCTAACCAATTATAGGTCAACCGCCCATTGCCTAGAAGCCCACTTCAAGTTCGGCCAATTTGATTTCGAGTTCTCCATCCCAACATGAACTGCTCACTATCATACATAGAAGTCCCTAACCTCTCATCTAAATTCCAACAAATTAAATCCAACCGCCTACAAGTCGAGACAAATGACAACCCACTCTCCATAATAAACTTCATGTAAACCAAGAGGCTTGTATTCGATTATGATGGATTGCCACCACATACTGCTAGGTGTCACTAGTGAATTTTAGGATGAATTAGAATGGTTTTGAAGATCGACGATTCTAATTGGATGAATTAGAAGAGTTCTGGTCTATCAAAAGGTGTTTTGATAATGTCGATGATGTAGATTACGACATATCCCATTATCATATAGAATTGAATCTAACTAGATCATAGAAACAAGGGATATACTAGTAGTATCAGATGGAGTTATAGAGTTAGACAACCACTGGATATTGGATTTAGCATGTTTCTACCATTACACTGCACATCGGGAGTAGTTCTCATATTATGAGAGATCCAATGGAGGAAGTGTTAGTCTTGAAAATGATCACTCATGTATAATTATTGGTGTTAGTATAGTTAGAGCAAGAATATATGATGGAGTCATACGGATACTCACCAATGTGAGGCATGTACTAGGACTGAAGAACTTAATATCCCTGGATTACTTGGAAGGACAAGGGTATGCTTTCAGTTGTCAGCCAGGTAGCTGGTGTTTAAGGATTTTCAAGGATTCAATGGTGGTGATGAAAGGGAGAAGACTAAGCAACAACCTATACAAGATGGAGGGCTCAGTAGTTACTGATAGTGTGGAGGTATCTATAGCAGCACAGGAGCAGCTAGTTTACAAGCTGTGGCACTATCATATAGGTCACTTGAGTGACAGAGGGCTCACAGAGTTGAATAGGATAGGTCTGATTCCAGCACTGAGAAAGAAAGAAAATAACCTATGTGAGCCTTGCATCTACGATAAACAACATAGAGTTATATTTGCCAGTAGTACCAAGTGGAGTGAAGCTGCTTTGGAGCAAGTTCACCTGGACATATGGGGATTGGCACTTGTTGTATCTTGAGGTGGAGTGAGATAGTCACCTTTATAGATGACTTCTCCAAAAAGGTATGGATCTATTTGATCGAAGAAAAATTAGATATTTTTGCCTGATTTAAAAGTTGGAGATCTAAGGTGGAGAAGGAGATAGGGCAACCAGTGAAGTATTTGAGGTCTAATAATGGTGGGGAATACACCAGCCTAGCATTCATAAAATACTATGAGAAAAATGGCATCAAACATCATTACGCAATGAAAATGATCCCTCAGTAGAACGATATTACGGAGAGGATGAATCGGATACTAACGAAGAAGGCCAGGAGCTTAAGGTTGCAAGCATCATTGTCCAAATCTTTTTGGGGTGATGCTCTTATTTATGCTTATTTTCTTGTTAATAAGTCATCCCATAGAAAATTGAATGGAGGACTTCTAGAGCCTATGTGGAGTAGAAAGAAGGTGGAACTTGGCCACCTAAAGGTGTTCGACTATACTGCATATGCTTTGGTAGAAGAAGCCAATAGGAGCAAGGTAGATCCAAAGTTATAGAAGATGATATTCATTGGATTTTCATGAGGTGTGAAGGGTTTCTTACTATGGAATTCATATTTCTAAAGGTGTGTCATCAGTCAAAATATAATATTTGATAAAAAGAGCATTGTGATGAAGTCAGAAAGTGCAGATGAAGTTGTCAAGACAACCAGGGCAGCATGAGATAGTTCTCAGATATAGGTGATTTGCCCTCAACATCAACCTTAGGTCATGTTCAGTTTGAGGTGGAGTTAGGCAGGCATGATGATACACCTATGGAGGACCAGCATGGAGAGTGATCTATCTTGGAAGAAGTATAGAGGCAATCACAGGCAGTAGACTTATAGGATACCACAAGAGATGTGGCACTGTATAAGTTGAAGCATACTGTTCATAAATCGATGCGATATGGCATTGATGAGACTATCTTTTATACTCTCATCACTGCTAATGGAGATCTAGAGAGCTTTAAGAATGTCATGGAGAGTTCGAATTGGGAGTCATGGATGCAGGTCATGATGGAAGAGGTGGAGTCTCTCAGGAAGAACCAAACATGGCAACTAGTGGATCTACCAAATGATGCTTGACCCATTGGCTCCAAATGGATTTTCACTAGAAAAGAAGCACCTTCAAAGCAAGGAGTGAGGTACAAGGCTAGGCTGGTAGCCAAAGGATACTCATAGAGAGAGGAGATTGATTACTTAGAAGTCTTCTCTTCGGTTGTCAGACATACGTCCATTAGGATGCTGTTAAGCATAGTTGCTGCGCATGATTTGGAGCTGGAGCAAATAGACGTTAAGACAAGCATTCCTCCATGGGGATTTGAGAACATATACATAGAGCAGCCATTGGGCTTTAGAGAGCCTGGGTCGGAGGGAGAGGTCTGTTTACTGAAGAAATTGTTATATGGGTTGAAGTAGTCTTCTAGATAGTGGTACAAGTAGTTTGACATATATGTGAGAAGTATTGGCCTTTCCAAGTATGATCATGAGCTATATGTATATGTGAGATCTCTAGAGGATGGATCTTGGTTATACTTACTCTTATATATAGATGATAAATTGATAGCATGCAAAAGTAAGAAAGTAGTGCAGGAGTTTAAATAAGCTTTGTCTCGAAAGTTTGAGAAGAAGGATCTAGGGCCTACAAAGAAGATCTTAGGTATGGAGATTGTCAAAAACAGAACTAAGAAACTAGTGTATTTATCTTAGGAAGGATATATAAAGAAAATCTTAGAAAGGTATGGAATGAAGGAGGCCAAATAGGCAGAGTTGCCACTTTCCAGGCATGTCAGACTCTCTAAGACCATATCACCATAGACTGAGATGGAGGTTCAAAAGATGGAAAAGATTTCATATGCTTCTGGTGTGGGAAGTATTATGTACTCCATGATTTGCTGTAGATTGAATTTAGCCCATGCGGTGAGTTAGATGAGTAGGTTTATGGCTCACCCTAGCAAGGAGCACTAGAGAGCATTAAAGGATATCTTTAAATACATGGCAAGTTTAGTTGGGATTGGCATCTACTATGGTTAGCGAGAAGGTGCTAAGGAACATCTAACATGTTCAAGAGGCTCGAGGATGGTTAGAAGGGTTTATAGATATAGATTTTGATAGAGATGTGGACACTCGACATTCGACAATAGGTTTTGTATTCAGCATGTATGGTAATCTAGTCTCTTGGAGATCTTGCTTATAGCCAATTGTGGCCTTATCCACTATCAAAGCAGAGTACATTGGCATCACAGAGGTAGTGAAAGAAGCTCTATGGCTGAAGGGCTTGGTGCTGAAGATGGGATTCCCATAAGGATGCAGTCAGGATACATTGTGATAGTCAGAGTGCTTTATTGCTCACACAAAATTTTGTTTATCATGTGAGGACCAAGCATATAGATATCAGATACCACCAAATCAGAGAGCTAGTGGAGGATGGTGAAGTGGAGCTGGTGAAGGTTCACACTAAAGAAAATCTAGCTGATGTACTCACAAAGATACTTTCATGAAATAGCTTTCACAACTATATGGTACTGATGGGGCTGACAGATAGAGCTAAGTTCGTAAGGACTTAAGAGCACCAAGATGAAGGTTGTGAGCTCAGGTATGATGCTCTCAAGCCTTGAAAGTAGGTGGTAGAGAGATCAAGGAGCAAATGAAATCAACCATCGAAGAGCTTTAGCTAATACTTCAATCAAGTTGGCTCAGTTTCTATCAGAACCAGCTCAAGCAGAAGATTAGAAGCAATATCAGGTTGGCACACTGGAAGAGATGGCCTGATTTTTGAAAGAGGTAGCTTGAGCTATAGAACAGAAGACAATCTTATCTATCGATCCAGCTTCGAATCCGAAGAGTCAAGCAGCATAGCAGAGAGCAGTGATTTGGACTCTTGCAAGAGACATCACAGTCGAGCCAGCCCGACTATTGACCGAGCTAGCTCAAGCGACAAACAGAATAGTATGTGGTTTCTATTCTAGCGAAAGATTTGGTTTAATCCTCAAGACTTAGGACCTTGGTTGGTGAGGTCCTAAGAGGCTAATCTATGGATTGGACTGGGATTAGTCCAATGGGTGTGTGCTTGGGAGACATGGGTGTACATAGGCTCGAGGAGTGCATCACATTAGGTTAGCTAGGAAAGCTTTTTGGGTTGGATCATATTGACTAGGTATATATATATATTCTATATTGAGATTTGTAATTACTGTAGAAAATTAGTACAAGCCCTTTTCTTCCTAAAAAATCTCTCTTCTTCTCTCGTTCTCCTTCTCTTATCCATGTCTTAGGATTTTCTAGGGTTTCATAGAATAGCCATCTCTTTCCTTGGATCCTTGTTGCTATTTTCAAAATCATCAAGTGATAATAATTTTTTCCAACATGACTACCATCTGGATTTGTGATAGGGTGGCCCCCTCCTAGGGCTTGAGGGAGGCGCCCCCTTTCTAGGGCTTCTTCAAGAACCCTAGGATGGCAACACTAGAGAGAAGAGAGAAGAGAGATTGAGGAAGAAAAGATATGTATTCCAATCTTCAATAGAAATCCTAATATAACCTATGTATTTAAACAAAGCCATTAGGCCCGACTAAAAACTACCTGGCTAATCCAATACATGAAAGCACTCATCGAGCCCATGTATACCCATATCTCCCATGCTCTCATCCCTTAGATCTAAACCCGACCCATACATGAGTTAGCCCCCTTAAGACCTCTCAAACCAGGCTTTAAGAACCCCAGGATCTATTAGATGTGCACCCTAAAAGCTAGATTTGCTAACACTTGTAATACACTTCTAGGGGCAATTTTATAATTTTGACTCTAAATTAATAAAAAAATTATTTTCTATCATAGAATATATTTAAAGTGTTTGTGATACATCCTTTGAGTTAATGGTAATGACAATTCATATTTTCAATAGTTAAAAATTTAAGACATAAATTTTCATAATTAACTCATAAACTACTCCTGACTGTAGGATCATCACGAGGATGGTGATCGATCTGGAAGGTCAAGGAACAAGGTGAAGAAACCAGATCTAGGATTTTAGGGCTAGATCTTGAAACTTTTTCTAAATCTAACAGCAAAAGACTAAAATTAATTCAAAATTAATTTTTAATATTAGGGAATATCTAAAATTTAATATTCTATTACATGATTATGATATGATATTAAATTAAAAATTAAATATAAGAAAAAAAATAAAACATGTTAATTACATCAACATGCATCTACACTACATCTAATGTAGGTATGTTAAATAGATTAGATCTATTACCTGTGCAAGTTAGACGTTCTAATTTACTGACCCAAGCTTGAGTATGATGTTGTGAGCTGCACATACATCCGAACTCTAGTAGTCGTCCACACGAGCCCACAAACCATGATCAGAAGTTCGATGCAGGAAATCAGCATAGTATGCTAGTACTGTACTGATCCTTATTTGACGGTCGATCTGGTGTTGCCTTCTTCTGGATCTAGACTCTTCCAAAGATGAGAAGAAGGAGGAGAGATTATAGATCTGAGACACTCTCAAATAATCTAAAACAATATGGACGAAAAGAGATGAACAAGACAATTCTAGAAGAAGATCCTCTTCTTCTTCTTTGTTCTCTCACCTAGATACTTAGTTTAGTATCTATAAAATCCCCATGTCCTAATACTTTATCTCCCTAATTTTTACATATCCCAAAGATCTCTCAATGATCTAGAATATGTCCAAAAATCAGTCCAAAATTCATCATATATAGAGAGATATAGAGGAGTCCTTATTGGGTCAAACTCTTAGACTTGGAAAGACCTAAGTAGGCAACTAGTTGGGGGGCACCTCCTCCTTTCTTTTTGGCATGGACCACCAACAAAAGTCACATAAAATACCTTCTTTTCCATTGAATAATTCAAAGAGAAAATAGGAAGAATGGGCAGCATGCAAGGGAGGAGTTTTAGTTTCCTAAAGCTCTATTCAAAGAAAAGTTCAAATCAAATTCAAACTTCCTCCTTTGACTTGGTCCACAACTAATTGCCATAAGAGAAATAAAGGAGAGGAGTGGGCATGCATGAAGAGCAGGGAGAGGATGTTTTTGTCACACAAAATAGAGGGAGTGGGTGTGGGGGGTGTGGGATATAGGTGGTGCAAGATGAAAGGATCCTACTCTTACTAGGATTCCATGTTTGACTTGGTCAAACATGGTTTCTCAAACCAAATCAAAATAAAATTAATTCAACCCAATTAAATTAGATCCTAAACTAATTAAGAACTTAATTAAATTTAATTTAATTTTAATTTAATTTTTTAATCAAATTAGAAAATTGGGTTGATCCAAGTCCTAGTTGAACTAGGACTAATTCTTCCTTGCACTTAGCTTATCCAATTAATCAATTGAACTTGATCCAATCAAGTCCAAACTAAATCTAATTAAATTATATTTAATTAGACTTAATCTCAGCCCTCTAGTTTAATCAAATTAAGCTAATTAAGAATCTAATTGCTAATTGATCCTCCTACAATACTTGCACTAGGTTAAACACCAATTGTACTGATCGTTTGACCCTCGAATGATTCTTAATCATTGATCAACCATTCAATCAGATCATGAGCTCTAATGTGTATAACCTCATAGATCCAAACCTAAGTCGGTAGCATAGAAATAAATTTTTGTACCAATCAAAGTAAACATCTAGCAATGGTACCCAACGACTGGATAGGTCGAATGTGTAGAACAACATCCTTAGAACCCACGTGGATATAGTTTCCATATAACTCATCCCCTTGACCAAAATGCTCATAGGACACCTCAGAGTTCAACTATCAACTCTGATCAGATTGTCCACATTATATTTTAAAATATCAAATCCATCTCACAGATTATCCTCGCCAAGATTTTGCAATATTGAAATACAGTGATACATTCTTCTCCAACTCTTTGAGTGGTCAATTCTATCTTGATCATACATCGACTTCACAAGTACTTGACTGTGCCCAGAAGCCTTCCATTACTAAATTAGAAATTCAGTTAGTCTAGTACCAAAGCACAGTGAGTTGCTTGCAAGTCACTATGGTGATCTCAGATCTAAGGGACACTTATACCTATATCTCATCAGAGACATTCTTGACAGTAGAATGCTCTAAAGTTGGTCATGTTTGGTGACGATGCACCCCTACATCTCACCTGTATGTCATACTAGTGTCTCCATACTCCTTGATTATAGGGACAATCAACCTATATGGCATACAGTGATTTATGCTCGATAGATGCTGTCATGCTTATTATCACTCTATCATTTGATTGTGAATAGTTTTAAGAACTAATCGATAAATCCTCTCTTTATCGAACCTAAATAATCTTGTTGGAGGTAAAAAGACTCTCATCGAAGTCCTTGGCCAAAGTCCTTGACCACCGACCTCCTTTTTATTGGGATTTATCAATTTTCTCAACAAGTTCGTACTGCAGAACATCCCTAAAGCATATAGAGGTCCGACGACACGATCTTGAATGGTGAAAGAAAACTACTATTATACTATCCTTGTCTTTTGACTAAAATGAATGATGGGATCGAGGCTCGTTTGCACTCCTTTCGGATGACCTCCTTCGATCGCACTTCTTTCAGATGATTTCCTCCAGTTCTCTTCTTTCAGATGATCTCCTCCAGTCGCACTCCTTTCGGATGACCTCCTCTGATCGCACTCTTTCTGGATGATCTCCTCCAGTCATACTCCTTCGAAACTTTCTCCTCCAGTCGCACTCCTTCCGGACAACCTCTTCCAGTCACACTCCTTCCAGGCGACCTCCTTCGATCGCACTTCTTTCAGACGACTTCCTTTGATCGCACTCATTTCGGATGACTTCCTCCAGTTGCACTCCTTTCGAATGATTTCCTCTGATCACACTCCTTCCAGATGATCTCCTCCAGTCACACTCCTTTCGGATGATCTCCTCTAGTCGCACTCTTTTTAGACGATCTTCTATAATCGCACTCCTTCCCGACGATCTCCTACAGTCGCACTCCTTTCGGACGATCTCTTCCAGTCACACTCCTTTAGGATGACCTCCTCTAGTCACACTTCTTCTGGATGATCTCCTTCAGTCGCTCTTCTTCTGGCCAAACTCCTTACAGTCACCCAGGAGGATTTCGTCATCTATGCAAATTTAACTCCTAGCTTAATACAAACCAACCTACGTGCAGACGACCTTGGAGAAGTCTAAACTTCTCCTAGAACTATCGTGATAGGAAGCTCTTCACCGCTGATAGCTATTCTATCCAAACTCCCACAAATGGATCTCAACCACTTGCAAATCATGATAAATGACAACTCATCCTCCGTAACAAACTTCACATTATCTGAACGGCCCACTACCAGATGGTTACGACTGTCATCATCAGTTTGTTACAAGCTCTGTCTATAAAAGAAACCCTCCAGATATATTTTTCTCGAAGCTCTCCTCTCCTTCCCATCACTCTACTTCTTTATTTCCTGAGCACTCCATTTCAATTGGTCAAAGAATTAACTTGAGCATCGAAAGGTCCTACTGAAGCCACCTACCTCTGATTTGGATTTTATTTTATAGGTCTCGTCGATGGCCTTGTCTTCTCGACTCCAGCCACCTTCGACATCCTCATGGATTTCTGCACCAATACCATCAGTTTATTACAAGCTTAGTCTATAAAAGGGACCCTCCAGATATGTTTCTCTCGAAGCTCTCTTCTCCTTCCCATTGCTTTGCTTTTTTATTTTCCTGAGCACTCCATTCTAGTTGGTCGGAGAATTAACTTGAGCATCAGAGGGTCCTGCTGGAGCCATACCTCTGGTTTGGACTTTGTTTTGCAGGTCCCGTCGGTGGCCTTGTCTTCTTGACTCCAGCCACCTCCAACATCCTCATGAACTTTTGCACCAATAGGATTGACGTTAGAGGAAGGAACACTCAGGTTTTGTTCTAAAAGAAGTGTTCAGTCGATCTTATTTATCTTCTTCTTTTGATCCTTCAAGATCAATCTCTATTTGATCTCTTTTATTCCAAAAATGCCCTTGAAGAAGATAACCATCCGATGGTCTACTACATCTATCATTAGATCTGAGCTGAATCTGCCCGTTCCTACTCCATCATCAGCACCTCAACCCCCTCCATCGATGGCCATGGTGGATCCAAAGCAATTCAACATATTGATGCAACAAGTTTGAGGCCTCACTGAGATGGTGCAGACCATGCAGCAACCCCTGATGGCAACCCAACAAGAGAACTCCTATCTAGAGCTTCGAGAATTGGCACCAAGATGGGCAACTTGGGCCAGCAGACTTGTTACCCACGGGAAGAGAAAGTAGAAAGTAGGGAGCCCCTACTTTGATCATGATTCTTCTCCAGAAGAGACTTTCTCCATCTATAGTCAGCGGCCCTCTGAGGTTCATGGTTGAGATGATGCTCTTGATCAGAAGCTCTAGGACATGAATCAGTAGATTGAGGAGCTCTGCCTTGCCACCCCGGTCCACCATGATGACATCTACACTGATCCTCCCTTTTCTGCTAAGATCATACAAGAGCCCATCCTGCTGAACTTCAAGCTCCCCCAGTTTGAGAGTTACGAAGGGACTTCTGATCTGATCGACCATTTAGAGATCTTTCGAACGATGATACTGCTCTATGGTGCACCAGACACCATCCTATGTCGAGCCTTCTCATCTATCTTGAAGGAAGTAGTAAGAAACTGGTACTCAAGCCTTAAATCGAGTATGATCTTCTATTTTGATCAAATGAGCCATCAGTTTGTGGCTCATTTCATAAGTAGCCAATATCCAAGACAAGGTTCAGACTCCCTCATTAATATAAAGCAGAAAGAGGAAGAGTCTATCCGAGCTTACGTTAGCCACTTTAATGCTGTTGTGTTGGAGGTCCGAAACTTGGAGCAGTCTGTAGCCATGGCTATACTGAAGGACGGTCTTTAGAAGAATGATCTTCTATCTTTCTTGAAAAGAAAGTATCCCAAAAATTTTGCTGATATATTGGCTTGGGCTGAAGGTTATGCCCAAGTAGAGGAGGCCTTCAAACTGAAGGATGATAAGACTACAAGAGAGCGACAAGCGGGTGAATCCAGTAAGCCCACGTATGATAGCCGAGTGAAGCTCAACCATGCTTGCGAACTCTTCTTGAGTGTAGACGAGCTCAAACTCCTCCTCGAGCTCATCGATAGGAAAGTCTAGATCAGAGGATCCGGTGGAACTCCCCTTTCAGAAGATTCAACAACTATGCTCCCTTAAATGCCTTAAAGACATAGGTGCTAATGGAGATAAAGGAGCAGCTGCTAGGGCTAGAGAGGATGCAAACTCATCTAACCAAGTGCTACCCTAACAAGTACTATCTCTACCATCATGACCATGGTCACGACACTGAAGAATGCATCCATCTTCAAGATGAGATTAAGGTGTTGATTAGAAGAGGTCGGTTGGACTAGTTTATTATGTGTTAGTCAGAGAGGAGGGAAGATCATCCAAGAGCCTCATCATAGTTTGAATCATCTCGATGGGATGAGCTGCAAGAAGATCGACCCCCCTTGGAGTCATCAATACTATCTGTTGGAGATAAATCTATGCCTGCCGAAGATTGGCTTCTAAATCTTAATCAATTTCATCCAATTGCTGCTATAAAAATTGAACCTCAACCCACAAGAGTTTTCAAATTTTGAATCATTCTGAGATGGCCAACCTCCAACACTGCAGTCAGATAATCTGATTGATTGGAAAGATCGGTTTCGAGTTCGATAGGGCATTGCGGATTCCTTTCTTAGATGAACTTGAACGATCAATACTTCCGCCCCAGAGAACCGACTGAGCTCCTAGCTCCTACGCATCCCAACTGGTCGATCTTCTTTTGATAGCTTGTGTGGCTCCACTCAGACAAACTTCAACCCTTTATCATTATTTACTAGTGAGCAACCCTAGGATTAGCCAAACCCCAAATGAATGGCAGAGACCAGTGTTTCAATCGTGGTTGCTTATTGCAGCCATCAGTCAGTACTCAGCCTAGGCAGACCACTCACGACTGAACTCCTTTCAATCGAACATCTTTCGGGCCTCTTCATCGATCGAACCCCTATTGGACTTCTCTTCTGGCTGAATTCCTTCCAACCATCTGAAAGGACCGTGGCATATGCCTTTAACATAGCAAATAAAAGCCAGCGCATGATCAATCCTAAGAGCCTCCGAACTCCTTTAGAATGACAATGTCCAAGAGTCCTTCGTCGCCTACAACTACCCCATCCGAACTCCAGCTATTGGATCTTAACAAACCAGCACGTTATGATAATGGACACCACTCTCCATAACAAACCCCACATGGCTCCAAATGCCCCATTACCAAGCAGTTGTGACTGTCACTATCAGTTGGTTATAGGCTCTAGGCTATAAAAGGAACCCTCCAGACATATTTTCTCGAAGCTCTCTTCTTCTTCTCAATGCTCTGCAACTTTCTCTACTAAGTACTCCATTTTTGTTAGCCAAAAGAGCTGACTTGATCATCGGAGGGTCTTGTTGGAGCCACCCCCTCTAGGCTCTGATCGAGACTTATTTTGCAGGTCACCAGTGGCGACCTCATCTTCTCTGACTCCAGCACTTCTCCGATGATGATCAGATTTTACACCAACAGGATTGACACTAGAGGAAGGGCATCCTTTTGTTTTTGAGGTTCCCTTATTCTTAAAGAAGTGCTCAGCAAAATATTCTCTTCTTCTTCTCTAAAGTCATCCTCCCCGAAAAAGATGCCTCCTAGGAAAGCTTCTACCTGACAATCGACAGCCTCCACAGCCAGATCCCATCTAGATCTACCCGCCCCTATTTCATCCCCAGTGACTCAAGCTCCACCTACAGTAATGGTAGATGCGAAGCAGTTCAACCTGCTAGTCCAGCAAATTTGTAGCCTCGCAAAAGCAGTGCGGACCATGCAGCAGCAACAGCCTCCAACATCAATTCGATCGAAGCAGGCTTCTTCGAAACCTCATGATCCGGTCTGGGGATGGCCGACTCGGGCTAGCCAGCCAGAAACCTCCGTAAAGGGATAGCAGAGGGCTAAGAGCCCCTGCTTTGATCATGACTCTACCCCTAGGGGAACTTTGCACCTTGTTAGCCAGAAGACCTTGGAGATCTCCTGGATCAAAAACTGCAAGAGATGAATCGATGGATCGAGAAACTCCACCATGCATCCCCTTCCATGGTAATGATATCTGTACTGATCCTTCTTTCTCTCACTGCATCATGCAGGAACCGATCCCGCCGAACTTCAAGTTTTTCCAATTCAAGAGCTATGATGAGACCTTTAATCTGGTTAACCATCTGAAGGCCTTCCGAATAATGATGTTGCTCCATGGCGCACCCAATGCCATCCTATGCCGAGCTTTCCCATCTATCTTGAAAGGAGCAGTCAGAAATTAATACTCGACCCTCAAGCCGAATACCATCTTCTCTTTTGACTAAATGATCCACCAGTTCACAACTCATTTTATCAGTAGCCGACGCCCTCATCAAGGTTCTAACTCTCTCATGAGCATCAAGTAGCAAGAGAGAGAATCCATCCGAGCTTATGTCAATCGCTTCAATACGGCTTCCCTAGAAGTTTGGAATCTGGATCAATCTGTCCCCATGGTCGCCACTAAAAGGTAGCCTTTAGAAGATTAATTTGCTGTTCTCCCTAGAGAAGAAGTATCCCAAGGATTTTTCTAATATGTTAGCTCGGGTTGAAGGCTATGCCCGAGCAGAAGAGGCCTTCAAGGCCAAAGATAATAAGGCCGTAGAAAAATGATGAATAGGTGAGCCGAATAGGTCTGCATCTGAAGAGAAGCCAAACGAGGTTCGATCGCGCTCCCAGACTCCTCCGTGCGCAAGTGAGCTCGAACTCCTCCTCAGGCTCGTCATCCAAGAAGCTCTGATAGAAGGGCATGGTGGAGCCCCTCTCTTCGAAGGTTCCATAATTATGCCCCTCTCAATGCTCCAAAAACTCATGTATTGATGGAGATTAAGGAGCAGCTACCAAGGTCAGAAAAGATGCGCTCCCATCTTGGTAGGCACAATCCAAACAAGTTCTACCTCTTTCACCGTGACCATGGTCATGACACTGAAGAATGCATTCAGCTCCAAGACAAGATCGAGGTGCTCATCAGGTGAGGCAGTCTCGATCGATTCCTACAGCATCGGCTTGAAGGGTGGGAAGATCGGTCAAAAGCGCTACTACAATCGAAACCACTAAGGAAGGAGCAGCAGGCAGATCGACCACCCCTCAGCATCATCAACACCATCTCTAGGGGACTTCGACGAGGGAAGGCTAGTAGATTAGCAGAGCCTAAGAAGAGGTGGAGAACTGAGGAGTCCATTGCTTTCACCGTTGAGGATGCCTAAAAAGTCCAATTCTCGCACAATGACATGATTGTAACTTTTTTAAACATTGCTGACTATGATGTGCGCCGCATTTTGATAAATAATGGAAGCTCTGTTGATGTTTTATTTTATGATGCTTTCTCAAAAATGTCTTTATCTAATAACCACTTGGGACTTATGAACACTCTATTGGTAGGCTTCACTGGCGATGCCATACCAGTTGAGGGCATAATAACTCTAACTGTGGCTGCAGGATAACGCCCAAAGCTGGCTAAAGCGTAGGTCAATTTTTAAGTCATAAAAGCCCCATCTGCATACAATGCAATTCTCGACCAACCTGATTCGAACATGCTTTGAGCTGTGGTGTCAACTTATTATCTAAAGATGAAGTTCTTGATGAGCTACAGAATTGGAGAGATCAGGGGAGACCAGGCATTAGCAAGTCACTACTACTCCATTGCCCTACAAAAAAATATCCAGCCCAACCTTTATCTTATTGATGGATTGGATGTCCACGATGACCTTATAGAGGAGTAGGGTGAGCCTATGGAAGATTTAGTTTCCATCCCATTGAATGATGAAAATACGGAGCACACTATGCAGATCAGCTCCAACTTGGGGAATGAGGTTCGAGAGCAACTCATCGCCTTCCTTCAGAAGAACGCGGACGTCTTCACCTGGGTTCCAATGGATATGTTGGGAATTGATGCTGAGGGCATGGAACATCGACTAGCTGCTGATCCTAGGTGTCATCTAGTAAAGGAGAAGATGCATAGTCACACTTTGGAGAGGTAGAAAATAATTACAGAAGAAGTCAACAAGCTCCTTAAGGCTGGATTCATTCGGAAAGTTAACTACCCGAGCTGGATCTCAAATGTGATGCTCGTCAAAAAGATGAATGGCAAGTGGAGGATGTGTATAGACTTCAAGAAGCTGAACAAAGCTTGCCCAAAAGATAGCTATCCCCTATCCAGGATTGACTAGTTGGTGGATGCAACCTCAGGCCATGAGCTCCTCACCATCATGGATGCCTTTTTTGACTATAACCAAATCCAGAAGGCGCTAGAGGATGAGGAAAAAATTGCTTTTGTTATTGATCAAGGTCTTTACTATTACAGGGTTATGCCTTTTGGACTCAAGAATGTAGGGGCAACATACTAGTTCCTGATCAACAAAATCTTCAGGATGCAGATCAGCCAAAACATGAAGGTGTATATGGATGACATGCTCGTCAAGAGCTGATCTTTAATAAATCACATCACCGATCTCAAAGAGACCTTCAGCATACTTAAAAAGTACAAGATGAAGTTGAACCCAACCAAATGCGCCTTCGGTGTAACCTCGGGGAAATTCTTGGGATTCATCATGTCGAAGCACGGGATTGAGGTGAATCCAGAGAAAATTAGGGCTATTCAGGAGATGGCTGCTCCAAAAATAATAAAAGAAGTTCAATGTCTGACTGAAAAAGTGGCATCCCTAAATCACTTCGTCTCAACATCGATCGAATGATGCATAACCATTTTTCAAGTTCTCAAGCAACCAAAGAACTTCTACTGGATGCTAGAATGCCAACGGGCATTTAAGGAGCTTAAAAGCTACCTCGGCTCATTCCCACTATTGGCAAAGCCTGGGTCCGAAGAAGAATTATTCTTGTACCTAGCAATCTCTCCGGCAGTCTTGACTGTAGTCCTGATCAAGAAGGAGATGAAAGTACGGTGGTCGGTCTACTACATAAGCCAGATCCTGAGGGATGCAGAGATCAGGTACTCTAAATTAGAAAAATTAACTTACTCTCTTCTGATTGCCGTCAGAAGACTTCGACCTTACTTTCAGGGGTACACCATAACTGTCCTCATAAATTAACCAATTAAAGTAGTCCTCCATCGAATGGATGCCTCCAAAAGAATTGCAAAATGGACAATCGAGCATATAGAATTTGACATCAACTTCTGACCTTGACCATTGATCAAAGCCCAGATATTAGCAAACTTCATAGTAGAATGCACCATTCCAAATGAAGTCAAGCTTGAACAAAGCGAAACCAACATTTCGTGGTTGCAATCGAGCCTCCTAGAAGAGAATGCCGACCTTCCTGAAGATTTTTGAGCCCTGTATGTGGATGGTTCATCTAACACCACTAGAGCAAGCACGGGGTTGATCTTAGTTAGCCTCGAGGGAGTCATCGCCGAATATGCACTATGCTTTGAATTCTCTGCAACTAATAATGAGGCCGAATATGAAGCCCTGATCGTTGGGTTAAAAATAGCAAGAGAGTTAGAAGTAGATTGGCTCCAAGTCTATAGTGATTTTCGACTGGTGGTTGGACAAATTAATGGCAACTATGAAGCTCGAAAGGAAAGCATGATGAAGTATCTTGAGAAAGTAAGAAACTTGGCTTCGGCCTTTGATAGTTTTAGCATTCAACAGATTTCGAGGGTGAAAAATATGAGAGCTGATCTTTTTTCTAAATTGACCACTTTAGCCCCAGCCGAACTGCTTAAAGAAGTATTTTTTAAAATTCTAAAGTGTCCTAGCTTGAAGGAGTCGTAGCCTGTTTTGCAAGTTGAGCACGAGCCAAGCTGGATTGACCCACTAGTTGCCTATCTCAAGGATGGAGTTTTTCCTCATGATCTAGAAGAAGTCTAAAAACTCAAAAATCTAGCTTTTCGGTATATTCTGTATGAAGGCAAGTTGTATAAAAGGTCATATTCTCTACCACTCTTAAGATGTCTCCGATCTTTAGAGGCCGACTTCATATTATAGAAAGTGCATGAGGAGATTTGCGGAAGTCATATAGGAGCTAGATCGCTGTCACAAAGGCTACTTCGATAGGGCTACTATTGGCCGATCTTGTACCACGACTCTATAGAGTATATCAAGAAATGTGACCACTGTTAGAGAAATACAAACATACAAAGACAATCGGCCTCTGAGCTTACTCCACTAAGTACACCTTGGTCATTCATGCAGTGGGGAATGGATATTCTTGGCCCCTTTCTAATGGCATCCGGATAATGAAAGTTCCTCCTAGTTGCAATTGACTACTTCATCAAATGGGTCGAGATCGAATCATTAGCAAAAATTACTGAAGCCAAGGTACAGAACTTCATCTGAAAGTTAATCATCTACAGGTTTGGTCTACCTCGAACTCTCATAATAGATAATGAGTGATAGTTTGTTGGAATGAGGTTCGCTACATTCTATGAAGATCTAAACATCTCCCATCACTTCACGTCAGTGGCCCATCTGTAGGCAAATGGTGAAGCAGAGGTGACCAATAGAATTTTACTATAAGGCATCAAAGCAAGGCTTGAAAGAGCAAGGAAGACTTGGGTGGATGAACTCTATCACATTTTCTGAGCGTATCGAACTACTCAAAGGCTACCGACTAGGAAAACACCATTCACCTTAGCCTTTGGAATAGAGGCAGTCATCCCAATCGAGCTTAAACTTCTATCAGTACTGGTTGTGACCTTCAATGAGCATCGTAACTCACAAGACCTCAAAGTCAACCTTGACCTACTGGAGGAAAAAAGAGAAGAAGCCCAAGTTCAAATGGCAGCCTATAGATGAAGAGTGGCCAGATACTATAACTCCAGAGTAAAAAATAAAGCATTACAAACTGGGAGACTTGGTGTTGTGATGAGCATCCATTTCATAGCCTCAAGATCAAGGAAAGCTCGTCCTAAATTATAAAGGTCCATATAAAGTAGAGGAGGTCGTTCGGCCTGAAACTTATCGCTTGAAGAAGCTCGGAGAAGCGACACTCCTATGGCCTTGAAATTTAGAGAACTTAAGAATATACTACCAGTAACTTTCTTTCAATAAAACTTTTCTATTTTAACTTCATTACTTCTCAATGCAAAAATTGCGTAATGACATAACTCTCTAAAGCAACTTAAAGTCGCCCATTAAGAACAAGAGGAGAACCTCATCCTAACATTAGCAAGGTCGAAGGCCTCATTAAACTAAGATGAGATGAGGGGAGAGATCCTAGCAATGGCCCTAATGTGCCCCTACAGCCCGTTAGGAACAAGAGGAGAACCTCATCCTAACATGAGCAAGGTCGAAGGTCTCGTTGAACTAAGACGAGATGAGAGAAGAGGCCCTACCAATAGTCCTAATGTGCCCCTACAGCACGTTAGGAATAGAAGGAGAACCTCATCCTAATATGAGCAAGGTCGAAGGCCTCATTGAACTAAGATGAAAGGAGGGGAGAGTCCCTACCAATGGCCCTAATGTGCCCCTACAGTCCATTAAGAATAGGAGAAGAATCTCATCCTATCATGATCAAGGTTCGAAGGTCTCGTTGAACTAAGATGAGATGAGGAGAGAGGCCCTACCAACGGCCCTAATGTGCCCCTACAGCCCATTAGGAAGAGAAGAAAAACCTCATCCTAACATGAGCAAAGCTAAAGACCTCGTTAAATCAAGATGAGATGAGAGAAGAGATCTCATCGATGGATCCAATGAACCTCTATGATCGTGCAAAAGGTTGAGGGCCGAGGCCTCGCTAATTTAAAGCATGGAAAAGGCCAAGGCCCCTCTAATGACTGTCGTACGCATCCCGCTATGACCACACCAAATGCCAAAGGTAAAACCCCATCCTGATCCATGGAGCAGACCTCTAGCCCACCATCCATGATAAGTGTCTCATTAGAAACAAAAGAAAAATGAGGCACCCAGAATTGCATCTACAAGAGATGATAGCAAAAAAAAGAGATACCAAGTTGTCATGAAGTTGTGTTCATTACAAATAAAATTGATTACACAGTGGGCGCACTAAAGTAAAATGAAGGTCGGTAGGGACCAACCATGTGAAAGAACAAAGACATTATAGACGAAATGAAAATCGATGAAATCGATTACATAAAGGAAAAAGAAGGGAGGTGAAGTCCTAAGATGGTCCAAGCTCTTCAGATTTCGGGCTATCGGCTCCAGCCATCACCAAAGCTTCCTTCAGTCTGAAGATTTCCTCCTCGAGCTCCTTCTTCTTGTATAGGCCATCGATGTACATTCTATTGGAGTACTCAAACTTGGCCTCGAGCTCTCGCCGCTGCTTTCTCAAAACTTTGGATTTTGCTTCAGCATCCTAGACAGCTTGACGCTCATAGGTCAACTAGAGCTTCAATTATTGAACTTCAGTTTTCTCCACCCCAACAACCTCCAAGAGTTTACAACAGTCCTCCTTAGGAAGATGAGCTCCTTGGATTCACCACTTGATCCATCCTACTAAACACTATAAAACTTCTTCCGAAAATAGGTCGCCTCGTCCCTAGCAGCCTTTAGCTCACCTTCAAGCCTAGACATCTTCACTACCCAGATCATCCGATAACTGTTGTGCCAGTCTTCAGCATCCTGTAGCTGCTTCTGAAGCTAGGAGAACTTTTTCGACCAATCCCAGTCATGTTGGGCTTCATCGGTGGACCACGGTGAACTCCCCTCCAAGAGACGGATCTTTTCTTTTGCCTTCTTAAGATCAACTTCAAGAGAGCCGATCATTGCTGTGAGCACCCAAGACTTGTTGCTCATGTTCTTCTAGAGTTCAGCAAGCTCCTTCTCAAAATTTTTCTTTCGGATATAGAAGCTCATGAAATCCTTCATGTGTAGGCTTTGGAGGTGAGTGACTTTTTTAATCGCCTCTGAAGCATTCTTTCGAGAGGCTTGAAGGTCGGCCTCAACTTTCTTCAACCTTTTTCTTATTTGGTGGACTTCCTTCTTCAAACCCTTTATCAAAGGACTTGAACAAAACTCCCTGGGGTAGGGGGTCGGCCTCAATCGAAGAAAGGGGGTCATGGCCCTGGTTATCAAAAGCATTCTGAATCACATGCAATGTAGAGTGTAAAGAAAAAGAGAGATTTGCTTTCATTACTTCAAATATTTTTAGTACATCAAAAAAAAAGGAAAGGTACATAGATATCAAAAGTTTAGACCTCGGATGGCTCGCCCACTAGAGAGGTCGGGACATTCTCGACCACCTCCAACTCTTGGATAGGCTCGGACACTGCACCATAGATTCTAAAATTACTAGAGTAGCTTCATCGGCATGGGCGACAGGGGCAACCTCGGCATCAATGCATGAAGGGCCAGCTCTATTCTCCAGCTCTTCTACGAGGAGGTCCGAATTGATGTTGAGAAAGATCTCGACATGACCCATCCCAAGCAGACTTGCAACCCTTCCAAGAAGGCTTCCTAGGTGAAGGCTATTTTAATATCCTCCATATCCTTGGAGGACTTGAAGTCTAGCACGACCCTCTCCATGGCGGCGTGCAGCGTTAACCTTTTCCCGCACCTTCTTTTTCTCCTCCTTCTCTAGAGCTAGCTTAGCCCTCAGCTTCGCCATCTCACTGCACTCCTCTCCCAACTCCTTCTGAAGGTGTCCAACTTCAGATGAGTGGGTGTCCGATGCAACCTTTAGAATGTCGATCTTGGCCCGAGCCTTCTTGACTTCGACATGGGCTTCGTCCAGAGCCCTGGAAGCTTCTGTTGGATTTGGTGTACAGGGCGAAAGCATAGATTGCAAAGCAAAAATATGAAATCAAATAAACCGAACCCAAACCCAAGGACCACCTTATTAGCAATTAAATCATATAACATGCATTTGTAATATAAAAGAAAGTATCAGAACATACCTCTTATCGCTAAACCCTAAATTGACCCTGATCGTCGGTAGCAGTCCGTCAAGGTTTCCACCAGGTGCCCACGTGTTCACCCTCCAATGTTGATCCACACAGAGACTTGATCAAGACACCAGCACCTTTGATTTATATAATTAAAGTTTTAATAATAAGAACTTTAATTAAAAGGGCTAGACCTTCTTTAGCCTTAATGTCACCATCCTTGCCTCTCCTTATCTATCTTTCTTTTTTTTTCTTTTGTCTTCTTAATTTTTCTTCCTAATCTCTTAGTCTTAAGATGACTTCTTGTCCTTATAATGACAAGGTCTAGACAAGAGAAAGAAAGAAAGAAAATTGGATAAAAAGAAACTCTTGTAAGAAAGAAAAGATAATGTTCACACACCCCAGACTCTTGGTGTGCACCCCTATTTATAATGTACGTAAAGGTGCCATCTAAAAAACTCACACCCTTTCCTCATCAAATTCTCATGCCTCATCAGTAAAAATGAGATATAGACTTAGTCCAAGAGCTGCCTTAAAGTAGAAGGACTCTTGGATTAATTCTACGTAAGTTTTTACGAAGAGTTGCAATGCTTCATCTTTGGTGCCACCCTTTTCATCTATTAGATCATGAAACAAAGCCATCCAATGGCTCTAAAAAAGGATGCCCATTCAGCAAGAAGGAGTGGAGATAAACTTTGAATAGTCAAAGTCTCTTAGTCCAAGAGATGTCAAGGAGGAGTAGGCGGCATGGAGTCTTGGGCGGCAAGGGGGCTTGGGCGACAAAACATCCTGGGCAAAAAATTTAAAAGGAAAAAGAAGTATTTCATCTACAGAAGGACTCTTCTATGCCTTATATCAGATGTCCATGCCAATTAAAAATATTTACATGACATAACATATGCAAAAAGTCAAAGAAGGTAGGTGCCATCTTATTCCATGCGCCAAAGAATCCTTTGCGCATGAAAGACTTCCCACATGCAAGAGAGAGACTCTCTGGCATGTGGGATGTAGGTATGTGGTGCCCAATCTAAAGCCCAATCAATCTAGGTTAATCCAACTCAAGATCAAATCTTATTTGGCTCGAATCGGATCTTAATTAGCCCAAATCGAAAGTCGATTCGAATCCAATTTGAATCCAGATGCTAGGGTTTGCTATATGTGCTAGCATATTCATCTTGCAAACATGGTCTAATCTAATTAGACCCTTAATCAATTCTCTTTATGTGTGACCCATTGGATTCCACATCTAACCAATAGTGAGTCAGGGTGTGATTTGACCTAATCTGGTTAGAACTCAACCAAACCGATTTAGGTCAAAACTAGCCAACCCAATTTGACTTAATTTAGAACACTTTCTAATTTAATGATCAAATTAAAATTTTAATTTGATCAAACCCACAAGACATGATTGACGTCTAGCAACGTATCATGACTACCCGAAAGATGTGAAATTTTGATAGAAATACCAAAAATATCCTTCAGTGAAAATTACCATGCAACTAGATCCTTCGATCTTCCTGCATCCTGAATATGACTCTGGGTATGGAAATATGTCAATCCCAATATCATATTCATTTCTCTTTCAATCTTATGATAATGATTCATTTAATGAAACATTAGAAACCATTTCTAATTTTCATCATGCTTTGATCAAAGTCTTCCTGAATCATTATTTGTTTGAAGCAGGTAGGATGCTATTTCCTCTTACCAGGAGAGATCGATTCCTTGTTAACCTACTCACAATCTTCATATATATAATCTACCATATCCAGATCATCCCGTACATAACTAAGTCATGAATGAGTATGAACCAAAATATGGATTTATATATATAAGATTCTATGGTAGTTTCAGGTCAAAGGATTACATGCACAAATTCCACTATGAGAACCATCTATTGACATGTAGATAAGACTCCATTAGATATTCTCAATTTGGATCAATTCAGTGAACTCATTCTCTAATGAGCACCCACATTCTTGTATTAGTGTCATACACAAGTTATTGTGAGATCAATCACCCTCTTAATCGAGCATACAAAGAATGTGCTAGTCTTACCGAAAAATATTGATCCCTAACTCAATGTCCCATCGACTAGGAATATTTAAATTAGGGTTTTAAGATTTTAGGTCTCACTAGTATGATCTCATCATAATCCTAAAACCATAGCCCTAATTTATAGAGTTCATCATAATCTTAAATAAATAATAAGACACTGCATATGATGAAATAAATGCCTTTATTTATTAAAAATGTCATTACATGAGTCTGGAAGATAAAGAACATCCCAAAAATAAATTGGCTTGAGGGCATATTCCTTTCAATCTCCCACTTGCACTAAAGCCAATCGCCCTTATATTTTAATCCCATACAATCAAGGTGGCGATCAAATAGTTGCAGTGGTAAAGCCTTAGTGAATGGGTCTGCTATGTTGTTCTTTGTGTCCACTCGTTCTATGACTACATCTTGTCTTTCAATAATTTCTCGAACGAGATGGAAGCATCTCAGAATGTGTTTGGATTTATGATGAGACCTTGGTTCCTTTGCTTGAGCTACAGCTCCAGTATTATCATAGTAAAGTGGTACTGGATTCTCAATTTCAGGAATAACACCTAATTCAGTGATGAACTTCTTCATCCAGACAGCTTCCTTGGCGGCTTCACTTACAGCTATGTATTCTGCTTCAGTGGTTGAGTCAGCTATAGTTGGCTGCTTAGTACTCTTCCAACTCACTGCTCCACCATTCAGAGTAAAGACATACCCTGAAATGGATTTGCTATCATCTGGGTCTGATTGAAAACTAGAATCAGAATATGCTTCTAATTTAAGATCAGAACCTCCATATACTAGAAAAATATCTTTAGTCCTTCTCAAGTACTTAAGAATATTTTTCACAGCTTTCCAATGATCCTCTCCTGGATCAGCTTGAAATCTACTTGCAATGCCTAAAGCATAAGCAACATCAGGCCTTGTACATAACATGGCATACATTATTGATCCAACAGCCGAAGCATAAGGAATAGAACTCATTCTATTTCTCTCTTCAGGTGTCTTAGGAGACATCTTTTTAGAGAGATGTATGCCTTGACTCATGGGTAAATAACCTCTTTTACTCCCATCCATACTGAATCTTTTCAGTATTAAGTCAATGTACCTTGATTGGGACAAGCCTAGCATCCTCTTAGATCTATCTCTATAGATCTTTATTCCTAGTATATAGGATGCTTCTCCCAAATCTTTCATGGAAAACTTATTTGATAGCCATAATTTGACTGATTGTAACATTGGGATATCATTCCCAATGAGGAGTATGTCATCTACATACAGAACCAAGAAGACTATGGTTCTCCCACTAGTTTTCTTGTACACACATGGTTCATCAACATTCTTGATAAAACCAAACTCTTTTACTGTTTCATCAAAATGGATGTTCCAACTCCTTGATGCTTGCTTTAATCCATAAATGGATCTCTTAAGCTTGCATACCTGATTTGGTTCTCTCATTTGACTCAAATCCCTTCTGGCTGTGACATATAGACCTCCTCCTCAAGAAAACCATTAAGGAAGGCAGTCTTTACATCCATTTGCCATATTTCATAGTCGTGGTATGCTGCTATAGCAAGCATAATCCTGAATAGATTTGAGCATGGCAACAGGTGAAAATGTTTCATCATAATCAATCTCCTATTTTTGCCTAAAATCCTTAGCCACCAATCTGGCCTTATAGGTTTCAATTTGACCATCAGCTCCAATCTTTTTCTTAAAAATCCATTTGCATCCAATAGGATTTATATCCTCTGGTGCATCCACCAAAGTCCATACTTTGTTGGTGTGCATGGATTCCATTTCGGATTGCATGGCAGCCAGCCATTTGTAAGAGTCCTTACTTTTGACTGCTTCCTCATAGGTCAGAGGTTCATCATTTTCAATGACTTGGGCTTCATTATTCTTAATAATGAAACCATACCTCATAGGTGTATTTCGTACTCTTTTAGACCTATGGATAGGAGTTATGTGTTCTGGTTCTTTTATATGTGATTATATGGTTGAGAAATTTCTATTTGTTTTTCTTGAACTTCACTAAGTTCAATATTTCTGCCACTGCCCTTTTCTAGGATAAATTCTTTTTTCATGAAAATGGCATGCCTACTTACAAATACCTTTTGTTCAGTAGGATGGTAGAATAAATATCCTATACTATTTCTAGGATATCCTATAAATAGACATCTGTCTGATCTAGCATCAAGTTTATGTCCAAAATTTCTTTTGACATAAGCTGGACAACCCCATATCTTAAGATACTTAAGATTAGGTTTCTTACTTCTCCATATGTCATATGGAGTACTAGATACAGATTTAGAAGGAACTCTATTCAAGATGTAAATTGCAGTCTCCAGAGCATGACCCCAGAAGGAAATAGGTAAATCAGTGAAGCACATCATGGACCGTACCATATCTAATAAGGTATGATTTTTTCTTTCGGCTACACCATTTAATTATGGTGTATAAGGAGGTGTCCATTCAGAGAGAATCCCTTTAAACTTTAAGATAGTCTAGAAACTCACTAGATAAGTATTCTCCTCCCGATCAGATCGAAGGATTTTTATACATTGTCCAGTTTATTTTTCGACCATACTTTGATACTCTTTAAATTTATCAAAGGCTTCTGATTTGTGTTTCATAAGATACACATATCCAAACCTAGATAAATCATCAGTGAATGTAATAAAATAAGAGTATCCTCCTCTAGCTTGAGTTGTCATAGGACCACATACATCCGTATGTACAAGTCCTAATAACTCATTTGTCCTTTCTCTATGTCCACTAAATGGAATCTTGGTCATTTTACCCATGAGGCATGATTCACAAGTTTCCAATGATTCATAATCAAAAGGATCAAAGAACTTTTCTTTGTATAACTTGTTAATCCTAGCCTCACTAATATGACCTAATCGACAATGCCAAAGTAAAGTATTATTTATGTCATCTCTCTTACATTTTTCATTTTCATCAATATGAAATATATTATTCATCCAAACATAGAGTCAACAAACCATTGCTAAATATGCCAAAACAAATAATTTTCATTAGAATATTTGATCGAGCAACCTTCGCTCGTTACATTAAGACTATAACCTTGTTTTAATAACAAGGGTATAGATATAATATTTCTAATGATCTTAGGCATATAATAATAATTTGTAAGCTCTAAGATCTTTCCATAAGGTAACTTCAATATATTTGTCCCTACAGCTTCTGCCTGGATAGATTCTCCTCCAGCGCCATAAAGCTTGAAGTCACCTTTCTTCAAACTCTTAATTTTCTGCAGCCCCTGCAAAGATTTGCAGATATGAAAACCACAGTCGGTATCTAATACCCAAGAATTTGAAATAAAAGAATTTAATGATAATATAGTATGTATCTCATACATACCTTTTGGTGCATTATTTGCACCAGACTTCATGGTTGCAAGGTAAGCCTTGCAATTCCTCTTCCAATGACCTGCTTTGCCGTAGTGAAAATAGGTCATTTGTTCCGGAGACCTTCTTCCCCTTTTTCTTCTTATTTATACCACTTTTAGGATTCAACCTTCTCTTTGAACCCTTTTTGCCTGCCTTCTTCTTGGAGATCCCTTCCACAAGAAGAAGAGGAGCCTTATCTTTCTTGATATGGCTTTCTATTGTCTTGAGCATATTTAACAGCTCAGGCAATGAAGAATTCAGTTTGTTCATGTGATAGTTCATGACAAACTGAGAAAATAATTCTGGGAGTGATTGCAGGATCAAATCCTGACTTAACTCTCCATCCATTACAAAACCTAATTGACTTAATCGAGTGATTAGGTCAATTACCATCAAAACATGATTTTGTATGGATGTTCCTTCTATCATTCTTGCATGAAATAATTGCTTAGATATCTCATATCTAGCAGTCCTACTATGCTCTCCATAAAGCTCTTTTAGATTGAGCAATATGGATTGAGTGTCCATGCTATCATGCTGCCTCTGTAATTCATTATTCATAGAGGCAAGTATGATGCATTTGATAGTAAGAAAATCATTTTGCCACATCTTGTATGTGGACTTATCTTCATCTGTGGCATCATTTCCTAATGGCTTAGGATCAGGGGTGTCAAGAATATAGGAGAGTTTTTCTTGACTGAGTACTATTTTAAGATTTCTCAACCAGTCAACATAATTTTGACCAGTCAATTTATTTGAATCCAAAATTGAACGTAATGAAAGTGAAGAAGCCATTTAATCTACATAATAAAGAACAATATATAAGCAAACAATTCATGATGACAAACATAATTAAATTAGGACTTTAATTTAATTATGTCTTCCACTAAAAATCATAACCCTCTTATTGATTTTCTTAGTGAGAATAAGATCCTAATTCCTTATAAAAAGTCTTGTTGTTGCACAACAAACTTGTTATACGTTCAAAGATAGGAAACTCTTTTCAACTGCATTTTATGCAACTCTCAAAAAACTTTTGCCTCTAAAATATTAATAGCCTTGTGTTAACACAACAAACTTTAATGTTTTAGTTTAAGTAGAACCCTTCATTTTATACAGTCAAAAATGAAATATAACTACTTTTGTGGTTACACAACAAAGTAGTATATTCAAAATGCTGTAAGCATCTCAATGCACTAGATTAATATTACATCTTTTCCCATGATAGATCTTGTGGTTACACAATAGAACTAATATGGTTTTGGACATAATAAGAAACTAGTATGAAGGAAGGCCTTAATGTAGTGAATATAATATTAAGCATTTCAATCTGAAATTAAATTAATCGAATCGGCCAGGTAAATGGGAGAGAAATGGGAGTCCCCCCGTTGCTTTCCTTAGACACCAATAAATTGGCCAGGTCAGACAATGGAACCAATTAAAAAATCATGTTCTCTTTACCAATCAAGAACCATTTTTTCTAGACACCGATTGATCAATTAGACATCCTGACTGATTCAGCTAAAGATTAATTACACTACAACTTAATATAATTTTTTATAGAGGGAATTTAAATGGTCTCAATGCACATATTGATTTAAAACAAACTAAATGCATAATAGCATTAATTATGATAAAAATTATATATGTCAATTAACATGTATAATTATTCTAGGACAACCATCATTATATAGTGAAATACTTTCCACTATATCAGGCAACCTTTACAGAATAATATATACAACATAATCTCATTATGATAAGAAAAAGAATATGATCTCATCATATAAAATAAAACATGCTAAAAAAATATTATATCATATTTTTCATTTATGCTATTATGCTAATGGCAAAGCATTATATGATTTAACCTAATAAGGCTTGCTCTGATACCACTATTGGATTTGGTGTACAGGGTGGAAGCATGGATTTCAAAGCAAAAACATGAAATCAAATAAACCAAACCCAAACCCAAGGACCACCTTATTAGCAATTAAATCATATAACATGCATTTGTAATATAAAAGAAAGTATTAGAACATACCTCTTATCGCTAAACCCTAAATTGACCCTGATCGTCGGTAGCAGTCCGTCAGGGTTTCCACCAGGTGCCCATGTGTTCACCCTCCAACGTTGATCCATATGGAGACTTGATCAAGACACCAGCACCTTTGATTTATATAATTAAAGTTCTAATAATAAGAACTTTAATTAAAAGGGCTAGACCTTCTTTAGCCTTTATGTCACCTTCCTTGCCTCTCCTTATCTATCTTTCTTTTTTGTTCTTTTGTCTTCTTAATTTTCCTTCCTAATTTCTTAGTCTTAAGATGACTTCTTGTCCTTATAATGACAAGGTCTAGACAAGAGAAAGGAAGAAAGAAAATTGGATAAAAAGAAACTCTTGTAAGAAAGAAAAGATAATGTTCACACACCCCGGACTCTTGGTGTGCACCCCTATTTATAATGTACGTAAGGGTGCCATCTAAAATACTCACACCCTTTCCTCATCAAATTCTCATGCCCCATCAGCCAATCTCATGCCTCATCAGTAAAAATGAGATATAGACTTAGTCCAAGAGGTGCCTTAAAGCAGAAGGACTCTTGGATTAATTCTACGTAAGTTTTTACGAAGAGTTGCAATGCTTCATCTTTGGCGCCACCCTTTTCATCCATTAGATCATGAAACAAATCCATCCAATGGCTCTAAAAAAGGATGCCCATTCAGCAAGAAGGCATGGAGATAAACTTTGAATAGTCAAAGTCCCAAGAGACTTTGACTTAGTCCAAGAGACGTCAAGGAGGAGTAGGCGGCATGGAGTCTTGGGCGGCAAAACATCCTTGGGCAAAAAATTTAAAAGGAAAAAAAAGTATTTCATCTACAAAAGGACTCTTCTGCACCCCACATCTGATGTCCATGCCAATTAAAAATATTTACGTGACATAACAAATATGGGAAAAGTCAAAGAAGGTAGGCGCCAACTTATTCCATGCGCCAAAGAGTCCTTTGCGCATGAAAGACTTCCCACATGCAAGAGAGAGACTCTCTGGTGCATGGGATGTAGGTATGTGGCATCCAATCTAAAGCCCAATCAATCTAGGTTAATCCAACTCAAGATCAAATCTTATTTGGCTCAAATCGGATCTTAATTAGCCCAAATCGAAAGCCGATTCGAATCCAATTCGAATCCAGATGCTAGGGTTTGCTATATGTGCTAGCATATTCATCTTGCAAACATGGTCTAATCTAATTAGACCCTTAATCAATTCTCTTTGTGTGTGACCCATTGGGTTCCACATCTAACCAGCAGTGAGTCAGGGTGTGATTTGACCTAATCTGGTTAGAACTCAACCAAACCGATTTAGGTCAAAACAAGCCAACCCAATTTGACTTAATTTAGAACACTTTCTAATTTAATGATCAAATTAAAATTTTAATTTGATCAAACCCACAAGACATGATTGACGTCTAGCAACGTATCATGACTATCCTAAAAGATGTAAAATTTTGATGAAAATACCAAAAATATCCTTCAGTGAAAATTACCATGCAACTAGATCCTTCGATCTTCCTGCATCCTGAATATGACTCTGGGTATGAAAATATGTCAATCCCAATATCATATTCATTTCTCTTTCAATCTTATGATAATGATTCATTTAATGAAATATTAGAAACCATTTCTAATTTTCATCATGCTTTGATCAAAGTCTTCCTGAATCATTATTTGTTTGAAGCAGGTAGGATGCTATTTCCTCTTACCAGGAGAGATCGATTCCTTGTTAACCTACTCACAATCTTCATATATATAATCTACCATATCCAGATCATCCCGTACATAACTAAGTCATGAATGAGTATGAACCAAAATATGGATTTATATATATAAGATTCTATGGTAGTTTCAGGTCAAAGGATTACATGCACAAATTCCACTATGAGAACCATCTATTGACATGTAGATAAGACTCCATTAGATATTCTCAATTTGGATCAATTCAGTGAACTCATTCTCTAATGAGCACCCACATTCTTGTATTAGTGTCATACACAAGTTATTGTGAGATCAATCACCCTCTTAATCGAGCATACAAAGAATGTGCTAGTCTTACCAAAAAATATTGATCCCTAACTCAATGTCCCATCGACTAGGAATATTTAAATTAGGGTTTTAAGATTTTAGGTCTCACTAGTATGATCTCATCATAATCCTAAAACCATAGCCCTAATTTATAGAGTTCATCATAATCTTAAATAAATAATAAGACACTGCATATGATGAAATAAATGCCTTTATTTATTAAAAATGTCATTACATGAGTCTGGAAGACAAAGAACATCTCAAAAATAAATTGGCTTGAGGGCATATTCCTTTCAGCTTCAGCCCAATTTTGGTTTGCCACCTCGAAGTGGGCAAAAAGATAGTGTCCCAACTACAAAACAAAAAGCGAGTCAAAATCCTAAAAGATTCTAACTTTAAAGCCTAAAGGCATGAAGTCAAAATCAGAAGAAGCCACTTACCTCTAGGAAGGCAGCGAAGGACTGTCGAACCTCTCAGCATCGTCCTTCTGATGCATCCTTTCTATGCTGTGGGGAAGGATTCACCCCATCATCAGCGACTGAATGACCTCTCAATTGTCCAGGGAACCCTATTCTTGGCTATGGTCCTCTCCTTCGAAGCTCTTAGCCTTCCGTCCGACCTTCTTGCTGATGGCCTTCTTCTTCTTCCTCTCCACGAGTTCCTCTTGCCGAATAGGAGTAAGAGGGGTAGCTTCATCAGACAGAGTCAGCCTCAGCATGATAACGGCGGCCTCAAGGGCCAGCACAGACTAAATTGGTATGGTCTGGCTCGACTCTCCAATCTGAGCCTTCTTCTATGGTTTGTCGGAAGAACCACCCTTCCTCTTAAGGATTTGAATTCCCTTCGTCAAGCAGTTCCATTCCTCTGGAGTCATTTCTGCAAAGAAGATAAGGTTAAAAGGTCAGAAGAATGAATACCATCCAACTGACTGAATATAAAGAAGTACCTATTGGGTTAAGAGGATTGAGATAGAAATTGAACAAGGTCTGCTCGTCCAGAAGTCTAGGGATTGATGGAGCATCAAAAGACTTTAGCTTATCGACCGAACTTCGATCCTCATTTTTGAGCCTGGGGGCTCGACGGACAGATTCCCTTATCTCGCCCCACGAAGGAAGTCCTAATCCTAGGGAGGGATGTGAAATGAAAAGAAATTTCTCCTTCCAGCCATGAACGGAGGAAGGAGCACCTTTGAGCAGTCCTTTCTTACCGAATTGCGGAGATACATACCACCAATCCTTGGTGGTTGGAATGGCATTTGAAGGTGAAGAAGTTGTCGAATAAGGAAATGGTAGGTCGGACACCTACCATGGTGCACAAAAAGAGAAATCCTATGATGAATCTAAAAAAATTCAGTGCCATAGCAGCAAGAGAGATATTAAGAAACCTGAATAGATCAACTACAAAAGGAGGCAAGGGTAACCTAAGCCCGACCCAAAGGGTTTCGACATATAGACAGGTTCGATCGAAAGAGGGTGACCAAACTCGATCATCGGGCCTAGAAAGTTCAAGCTCGTATTTGGAAGGAATCCCAAATCGAATCCTAGCAAAGAAAAGGTCATCGGGCTGGAGTCTGTAAGAAATGATCGTAGGCACAAAAGGATGGGCCGACACAAGGGTTCAACCTCCTCAGGAGGCAGGTTCACCAAGGTTAGAGGGGCCAGGCTCCTAGAACAAGTCGACCAAGATCTCTCGCTAGATATTTAGATCAAGGTAAAATCGAGGAATCACCCAAAAATCAGGAAAAAAAAAGATGTTCAAACTTCGACAAGAACAGAAAGAGCAAGAAAGCAAAGAATGTAGAGATAATCCAAAAAAGTGTTGGAGGACTGACCTAAATTGGCTAGAAATAGCAAGGAGATGATGAATGAAATGAAAATCGATCGGAGGTGCGCTGGAAACCAAGAAAAATGGAGGAAGAAGCTTGAACTCCCGCACGGGACGGAGAAGGGAACTAGAGGAAGGAGATGAAGATTTCAGAAGAGGTAGGGATTCGAAGGAGGAAGACAGGTTTAAGTAGCCCCTGGAGTCCCAAGATAGTTATGATTGTAGATTTCCTCCAGCCGATCTCTGATCGATGCATGTCCCACTCATCATGGCAGAAAGCTTCCAATGGGCAAATCTTTAATAGCGCTGTACTTCGAGCAGACTTCTGGTGAGAAATTTGAGAAACGTCTCTTCTGGTCATCGTGCATTTATGAAGCTTCGATGCCAGTCCGATAAAAGCCAAAATTTTTCATCCAACCCAGGTGTGGGAAACCCAACAAGGTTGAACATCTGCCGAACTTCGATGGTCTCTGTTTTACTCCTATCCTTTGAACTTCGAACTCAGGAGTAGGAAGACTGGTGTTGGGGATAAATCCATGCTTGCCGAAGATCAGCTAAGATTCTGATTCTTAATCAGTTTCGTCTGGTTGCTGCTATAAAAACTAAACCTCAACCTGTGGGAGTATTTGAATTCTAAATCATTCTAAGATGGCCAACCTCCAACACTACAGTCAGATAATCCGATTGGTTGTGAAGACCGATTTTGGATTCGATAGGGCATTATGAATTTCTTCCCTAGATAAACTTGAATGGTTAATACTTTCACCCTAGAGAACCGATCGAGCTCCTGGCTCCTATGCATCCCATCTGATCAATCTCCTTTCGATAGCTTGTGTGGCCCCACTCAGACAAACTTCAGTGCTTTATCATTATTCACCAATGAGCAACCCTGGGATTGGCCAAACCCCAAATGAATGATAGAGATCGGTGGTTCAATCACACTTGCTTATTTTGGCCATCAGTTAGTACTCAACCCAGGCAGACCCCTCATGGTCGAACTCCTTTTAGTCGAATGTCTTTCGAGACCTCTTTATCGGTCAAACCCCTATCGGACTTCTCTACTGGCTGAATCCCTTCCAGCCATCTAAAAGGACCACGACATATGCCTTCAACATAGCAAATGAAAGCTAGTAAATGGTCAATCCTGAGAGCCTCTGAACTTCTTTAGAATGACAACGTCCAAGAACCTTCGTCGTCTGCAACTATCCTATCTGAACTCCAGCTATTGTGTCTCTAACAGACCAGCACGTCATGACAGTGGACACCACTCTCCATAACAAATCCAACGTGGCCCCGAACGTCCCATTACCAAGCAATTATGGCTGTCACTATCAGTTTGTTATAGGCTCCAAGCTATAAAAGGGATCCTCCAAATATGTTTTCTTGATGCTCTCTTCTTCTTCTCAATGCTCTACAACTTTCTCTACTAAGTACTCCATTTCTATTGGCCGAAAGAATTGACTTGATCATCAAAGGATCTTGCCGGAGCCACCCCCTAGGCTTTGGTCGAGACTTGTTTTGTAGGTCACCAGCGGCGACCTTATCTTCTCCGACTCCAATGCTTCTCCGATGACGACCAGATTTCGCACCAACACTATCGTTGGGGGACATCAGCAAGCGGAGGCTAGTAGGTTAGCAGAGTCGGTAAAAAAGTAGCAAACTGAAGAACACATCACTTTCACTAAAGAAGATTCCCAGGAACTTCAGCTTCTATATAATAACGCAGTTGTTGTTACTTTAAATATTACTAATTATGATGTATGCTGTATTTTAATTGATAATGAAAGCTCTGCTGATGTCTTATTTTATGATGCTTTCTCTAAAATGTCTATATCTGATGATAGGATAGGATATCTGATGATAGAATAGGTCTGATGAATTCTTCGTTAGTAGGATTTATGGGCGATGTAGTACTAATGGAAGGAATAATATTATTGCCTGTGGTAGCTGGCCGATATCCAAAGCAATCTAAGATCCAGGTTGATTTTTTGGTTGTTGTTGGTGCAAAATTTGGTTGATGTCAGATTCCACACTAGAGTCAGAGAGGAGGAGGTCATTGCTGACAACATGAAAAATAAGTCTCGACTCGGAAGTCAGGGGTGGTGGCCTCGGTAAGACCCTCCGATGATCAAGTTAGCTCTTTCGACCAACAAAAATGGAGTGCTTAGGAAAAAAAATGGTAGAGTCTCGAAAGGAAGAAGAGTGCTTAGAAAAAATGTGTCTGAAAAGTCCCTTTTTTAGATGGAGCCTGTAACAAACTGATGGTGACAGCCATAACTGCTAAGTGGTGGGCCGTTCAAGCCATGTGGAAGTTTGTTATGGAGAGTGGTGTCTGTTGTTACGATGCGTCAGTCCATTGGGATTTAATAGTTAAAGTTTGGAGGAGGTTGGCACTGGCGAGAAGAGCTTCAAGTTTCATCAATCTCAAAAGAGTTCAAACTCCTTCAGTGTCGTCTGTGTGTAAGTGGGTTCATGCTATGCAGATTGTTGGATCTGTATAGGCATGGAGGCCCTTCTAGGCGACTGCAAGAAGTTTGGTCGGAAGGAGTTCGAAAGTCTATTGGAGAAATCCTGAAGGAAGTTTGCTGGAGGAATTCGGAAGAAGGTCTGCTAGAAGGATTCAGAAGAAGTTCGACTGATGGAGAAATCCGATTGAGGATGAAGTTTAGAAGGAGTCTGATTGATGGAGGAGTCCAGCCACTGAAGAAGTTCGGAAGACTTGCGATCGAGAAAGGTCGATTGGAGGAATGTCGAAAAGAGCCTGCCTGGGATGGAGAAGTTTAGCTAAAGGAGAAGTTTGGAATACTTGCGATCAGAGAAAGCTGACTACCTGGGGTGGAGGAGCTCGACCACCCCTACCATTCAAGCTCATCTAGATGAGGTCCGGAGGGATCTTGCGAATTCGATCGAGGATCAATCTTGGTCATCACCATCAGATGGGATCATTCAATAATTAGATATCTAGCCAAATTTCAATAAGAGCTGGTTCGCCCCCAACAATAGTCCCCCCACTCCCGAGTTCAAAATTTGAAGGAAAGGAGTGTAGATGCGGCTGTCAAAGTTCTTTTTGGCTTCCTGCACTTGTCAGGATAAGATGTTTTAGCATTTATCACACTGACGTCAAAGCTCTTTAAATTCAAAATGACTTCAAAAAGATGGCCCTTCAAATTTTCCATCGCAACACTACCCTAGGTACGGCATAATTAAAGTTTTGCCCATTGCCACTCCCTGGCCAGGATGAGTGGGACACACGGTGCACACAGATCAATCGAAGGCAACTCACAATCATAACCATCTCGGGCCTTTTTTTGGCTATTTAAGGCCTTCTTCCTCCTCCGAAAACCATTTCACCCGAGTCTCCTTCTTCCTCTAGCTCCTGCTCTTCTTCCATCAGAGAGTTTCAATTCCTCCCTTCATCTTCCCTGGTTCTAGGCATTCCTCTGTTCAATTCCAGCCACACCCATTATCTTTTTGTCATCCCCAACCAACTTAGGTTAGCCTCTCAACACCTATTGTCAATTACTCTTGCCTCTTTTACTCCTTGTTCTTTTGGTTTTTTCGTACAAGTTTTTTTACTTCATTTTTTCCTGCTTTTTGGAGTTTTTTTTTTTTTTTTTTGGGGGGGGGGTTACTTTGATCTGTATGTCTTCCGAAGCTTCCCAATCTGCCGATTATTGGAGCTCGTTCGGACTAGCCTTCCTAGACTCTGCCCCCTGACCAAGGTTGAGCCCAAGAACATGTCCCATCAGCCTTTTATTTTGGACACCATCCCTTCCATCCTCACCCCAAACGACCTTTTCCTAATTAGGATTCAGTAAGGGATCCCACCGAAGTACGACCTTGAGATCCCAAGGTCGGACAACCATGCCAGTTCGCCTCCGATCGATCGATTTTGTTTATATCTTGAAGTCTTGTGTACCGGGCTTCGACTTCCACCTCCTCTCTTCATAGTTGCCCTATTTTCGCTTTTTGAACATCTTCTTTACCTCTATAGTATCGAACTCCTTTCGATTCATAATCGACTTTCTTTTCCTCTATCGTCTGGCTGAAGTTCAGCGGACAGTCTCTCTATTCCAAAATTTCTACACCTTCAAACGTCATCCTTTCGCAAAGAACTGGTGGTACTTCTCCCCTTAGTTCGGTAAGAAGGGGTTAGCTGAAAGGTGCTCCTTCTTTCAATCATAACTAGAAGAAGAAGTACTTCTTCGTCTGATGCCCAATCCTGCAGCTTGACCTCCCCCCTGGGGCTTCCTTAGGAAATCCATCCGCTGAGCACCTAGCTTGGACGGAGCCGATCTCGAGTCTTCTAACAGGCTCAAGACTTATCGAGCTCCTGGTCTCCCTGAGCTTTTGAAGAAACAGACCTTGTTTAACCTTGGCCTGAGCCCTCTTGATCCTGCTGGTATTAAATGCATTTGCATACATGTATGGCTTTTATGAAATTCGATGCATACCTCAGCTGATCGCAATTTTTTCTTTACTATAGAAATGGACTCCGATGCCGTCGGGATGCTCGCCAAGGGCTTGTATGCCAAGAAGAGAAAGGGGGTGGCTCCAGGCGAAAACTCAAAAAGAGCGAAGTCGATGGCCCCAGCTCCGAGGTCCTGGATATCCCCACGACTGCTCCCAAAGTCACTCCGAGCATCGAGGTTCTCTCAATCACCGAGGGCAACGTCGGGGGTGAGGACCCTCAGCCCCCCACACCCTCGGGTCTCCCCGCTGAGGGGTCGGTGCTGGAGCCCCTCAACGAGAGGGTTAGAGATGATAAGAAGAAGAAGAGGGCTGCTGTTGCGAAAGTGGCCCTAAAGGCTCGTCCAAGCTGGTCGAGCAACAAGCGATGGCGATGATGTGGGGACAGACCCCTTCGTCAATCCAGAGATCATCCAGGACCTGATCAAGAAGTTTGCCCTACCTAGAGAGGTGGACCGCCTAGCCAACCTCGATCAGATGTAGTTCGTCTGGGAATTCCTTGGAACTTTCCTTAAGGTAGTCATCTTGCCATATTACCCTTTCATCGTATATATGTATTTATCGTTATCATTTTTATCTTACCATGACTCATCCATGGTAGTTGGGCCATCACATACTGGCTCACCTCAAGAGGATAAGTCACTAGGAGGCAAAAGCGTCGAAGGTCCAGGGGGACCTTCAGACCTGAGGTTGATAGCTTATGCGGGAAGGTCGTCGAGGCCAAGTGCCTCATGGAGGAGAAGGCGGCAAAAACTGAGGATCTTTGGGGGTGCTTCGGAGGGAGGAGATCATCTCGACCGGGCTCAAGGCTGCATTGATCTTGGAGGAGGAGAAGAAGAAGGAGGCTGAGATCAGAGTCATCGAGCTAGAGGCTCAAATGTCGAAGTCTGCTTTGGAGGTGACAGCTCGAACCATGGAGGAGTTCAAAGCCTCCTTCAAAATGAAGGACTTGAACATCACATTTGGCCAGGAGGCATTCATAAAGGGCTTCGAACTCTGTGATGGTAGGGTGGCTCGAAGGTTTTTCGAGCTTGACCTCAACTTCCTGAAGGAGGAATCCAAAGAAAAAGTGGGGTCGTCCGGAGCTGCGGCCAACTCCTCTCCGACCGAAGTAGTCTCCGACTCCTCTAAGCCCACTATCGAGGTGCCCAAGCCCGTGTAGGAGCCAGCGGTCACTACCAAAGCACCGATCGAACCCGCTCCCGAGTTCATGGCTATCCCTAGAGTGTCGAGCTCCCCCACTACTTTTCCTCTAGAGGTTGGGGGCCTTTGATAGTTGTATATTATTATTTTATTCTTTTTTTTTGTACTTAAAAATTTTTAGTTAAATGAAAGTGATTTACTTTTGTCCATGCCTTTTTTCATATTGATGTTGTGCCATGTGTTATCTAGCATCCTTTCAATAACCAGAGTCGTAACCCACCATCCCCAGTTGACGTCGATCCCTTACCTCAGGGAGTTCCGCTTAAACCTCTAATAAAATGCTTAAAGAATGACGTACACCACCTAAAGAGGAAGTTGAAGAGGGTGGAGGATGACCTTCAAGCTTCTTGGAGGAATGCTTTGGAGGCAACCAAAGAGGTCACTCGCTTCTGTAATCTGCATATGAAGGACTCCGCAAGCTTTAGCATCCGAAAAGGCAGCTTTGAGAAGGAGATCATCGAGCTCAAGAAGAATGCCAGTGATAAATCTGGGGCACTAACGGCGAAAATCAGCTCTCTCGAAGCCAATCTTAAGATGGTGAGAGAGAAGATCCATCTGCTGCAAGGAAGTTCGTCGTGGTCTACCGAAAAGGCCCAATATGAGTGGGATCAGTTGAAGAGGTTCTTCGTACTTCAAAAGCAACTACATGATGCTGAGCTTAGTTATGATACCTACCAAGTTGGATTGGAGCGAGAGGATATCCCAGCTTGAGCAAAGGCTTCGTGCTGCTAATAGGGAGGTAATCTGGCTCCAAAAACAACTCAATGACTTTCATCAATCCGACGCAAGCGGGGGATCAAAGTAGGTTGCTTCTTTAATGAGGACTCTAGGTGACCTTTTGAAAGCAGTGGGGAGGGAGAAGGCCGAGGTTCAACGGCTAAGGATCAAGTTGTCGTATGAGCAGCAAGCCATTAAGGAGGCTAAGACTAAGTCGAAAGTCCTAAGGAAGCAGCGGCGAGAGCTGGAGGACAAGTTCGGGCACATCAACAGAATGTATATAGATGGCCTATATAAGAAGAAAGAGCTTGAGGAGGAAATTCTTAGGCTAAAGTAGTCTCTGGTCATGGTGAGGGTCAACAGCCCAAAGTCTAAGGATTTCGGGCCTCTTTAGGACTTTATCATTTTTCCTTTTTTCTTTTTTTGTACATGGTCTCGTGGCCTTTGCTTTGTAATGAACTTTGATTTTAATGAAGGGATATTTTCTCCGATCATCTTCTTGCTTTGTTTAGATTCAGTGCTTATTGATTTCCCTGTTCTTCTCTTTTGCTTTGACTTTTTCTGAAATGATTGTTGAAAAAGTAGTTTTCTCCCATCCTTTCATAGTCAGAGATTTTTACCTACACTGGGATGAGCTTATCCATTCATGTATGACTCCATCGATTTCCCTTCATCCTTTCATCAAGATGAGGTCCTTTCTCCTGTCCAAGGTAACCGGGGGCCTTTCTATAGGGGGACATTAGGGTCATTGTTAGGGCCTCTTCCTTCACCTCATCTTAAGTTAACCAGGCTTTCGACTTTGCTCATGTTAGGATGAGGTCCTCCTCCTATTCCTAGCATGGCTGTAGGGGTGCATTAGGGCCACTGTCAGAACCTCTCCCCTCATCCCATCTTAAGTTAACGAGACCTTCGACTTTGCTCATGTTAGGATGAGGTCCTCCTTCTATTCCTAACATAGCTGTAGGGGTGCATTGGGACCGCTGTCAGGGCCTCTCCTCCTCATCCTATCTTAAGTTAACGAGGATCTTCGACTTTGCTCATGTTAAGATGAGGTTCTCCTCCTGTTCCTAACAAGAGGTATGTGAGCCATGCTAGATGGATAAATAGAGGAGAGTACAGTTTGCCATCAGTTTAGCCCATAGTGCAGTCCCACTAGAATTAGTTCACACTAATGTCTGGGGACCGGCTCCATTTCTAGCCAAAAATGGGGCAAGATACTTCTTGACCTTCATAGATGATTTCTCAAGAAAGGTATGGATCTACTTCATGAAGGAGAAATCAAAAATCTTCTCTAGATTTAAGGTGTGGAAAGTAGAAGTGGAGAAAAAGATAGGTTAGAGCTTGAAGTGTCTACAATCAAATAATGGCGGAGAATACAACAGCAACGAGTTCCAAAGTTTTTGTGAGAAGTATGGCATCAAAATGTACTTCTCAGTGAAAGAAACTCCTTAGCAAAATGGGATGGCCGAAAGGATTAATAGAACCCTTTTGCAAAAGGCAGGGTGCATGAGGCTGCAAGCAAGGCTTTCGAAGGCGTTCTGGATTGATACGATGGATGCGGTCTGTTATCTGATGAATCGGTCACCTCATATAAAGTTAAATGATGGTATTCTAGAGAAGAGATGGTCTGCATAAAAGATTATGCTAAGCCATCTATGGGTGTTAGGGTGCATGGCTTTTATGCACATCAGTGCTCGTGAGCGGAGCAAGTTAGATGCCAGGTCATGGAAGATGGTGTTCTTGAGATATCCACAAGGAGTTAAGGGATACTAGCTCTAGGATCTCTTGGAGAAGAAGGTCATCCTTAGTAGGGATGTCACTTTCGATGAGAATTCAGTTCTCAAAAGGCAAGATGGCATGGAGGAGCAGTAGGTACAATAGGAGGTCCAGCAGGATAGCGTTGGATAGCTAACATCTTACTCTATTTTGCTACTTGCAGGTGCATCAGAAGGACTTGGTATTCAGGTGGAGCACTCATCCAAGGTGTCTCCATAGGTGGTGAGATTTTGGATGGATGAAGGAAGCCAGAAGGCCCAGCAGGAGCAAGCTAGACCTAAGATGGGCATCAAGGTTGCACTGCACAAGACCAAAAGAAACATCAGGCAACTGGAATGATACGGCTTCGAGGATATGTTGTCATATGCCTGGTGATAGCAAACAAGGACCCCTATACTTATGAGGAGGCTAAGGATAGCTAGGATAGAGAGAGATGGATCCAAGCAATATCCAAAGAAATGCAGATTCTCCACAAGAATGAGAAGTGGTGATTGGTGCAGTTGCCATGAGGAAAGAAACTCATTGGTTGCAAGTGGGTTTACCAACTTAAGGAAGGGCCTTTAGAGTAGGGAGGTATCAGATATAAAGCATGGCTAGTGGCCAAAGGATACTCTCAGAAGGAAGGCATTGACTTCGGTAAAGTATTTTCTTCCATCGTCAGGCATACTTCCATCAGGATGCTGCTGAGCATCATGGTAGCTCAGGACTTGGAGTTGGAGCAGATGGATATCAAGATAGCATTCCTCCAAAGTCATTTGGAGGAGAGCATCTGCATGGAATAGTCACTGGGGTTCCAAGAGCAGAAGAAAAAGTCTGTTTGCTATAAAAATTATTGTACGAGCTGAAGCAATCACTGAGGTAATGGTACAAGTGATTTGATTCTTATGTGAGGAGCATCAAACTTTTCAGGTGCGAGTATGACTCTTATGTGTATGTTAAATCTTTGGAGGATGAGTCTAGGGTGTTCTTACTCTTGTATATGGATGACATGCTTATAGCATGCAAGAGCAAGAAAATTGTGCAGGAACTAAAGGCAACCTTATCTTGGGAGTTTGAGATGAAGGATTTGAAGCTTGTTAGGAAGATCTTAGGCATGAAAATCTTTAGAGATCGAGCCAAGAGAATGCTACATTTATCTCAGGGAGACTACATCAAGAAGGTCTTGGAGAGATTTGAGATGAAAAGGGCAAAATCGATGGAGCTGCCACTTTCCAGGCACTTTAGACTCTCTAAGATGATGTTGCCACAGACTGAGGTGGAGGCTTAGGGGATGGAGAGAGTACCATATGCCTCTGGTGTGGGAAGCCTAATGTTTGCCATAGTATGTTACAGGCTAGATATCACCCATGCAGTGAGCCAGGTCAGTAGGTTCATAGCATATCCTGGTAGGGAGCACTGGCAAGCATTGAAGTGGATCTTCAGGTACTTGGTGGGTACTATTGGAGTTGGCATCTATTATGAATAGCAAGATGGAGCTAAGAAACTCTTCGACATGTCCAAGGAAGCTCGGGGGTAGATAAGAGGGTTTATAGATGCAAATTTCAATGGAGACATGGATACTCGATAGTCAACGATCGATTTTGTATTTAGCCTATTTGGAGGTCCAATTTTATAGAGATCATGCTTGCAACCCATCACAGCCTTATCCATCACTGAGGTGGAGTATATCGATGTTATAGAGGCAACAAAGGAGGCTCTATGGTTGAAGGAATTAGTGTTGGAGATGGATCTCATGCAGGAGGCCATTAGGGTGCACTATGATAGTCAGAGTGCACTGTTACTTGCTCAGAACTCTGTCTACAATGCAAGGATGAAGCACATCAACATCAAGTACCACCAGATTAGAGAGCTGTGGAAGAAGGTGAGGTAGAGCTGGTTAAGGTCCACACCAAGAAGAATCTAGTAGATGCACTGACAAAAGTTCTTCCATGGGACAACTTTCATAGATGTATGTAATTGATGTATTTGATGGACAAGATAGAGTTACCTCAAGCGTTGGGGCACCAAGGTGAAGATTAAAAGAGGAAGGATGGTGCTCCCAAGTCTTGAAAGACCATGAAGGAGTCAAGGTGGTGGCTCTTGAAGGCTAGGATCAGTTAGAGATGTATCAGCCAGGATATGAGGGCTAGCATATTGTCGGGCTAGCTCAGATAGAAATTAAGTCAGCTCGAGATGAGATCGAGCTAGCTCAGATCAAAATTGAGCTAACTCTCTCAGTCAAATAGAGAATGTGTTTCAGAATTCTATGGCTTGATAGGTAGTCGAGCCGAGCCAGCTCGAGCGGACAAATGAGCATGGGGTTTTCTATTTGGTCTTGGATTGGGTTTAATCTAAGGGATCTTAAGATCTGGTTTGAGAGGTCTTAAGGTGGCTAATACATGTATTAAGCTAGATCTTTAGTCTAAGGGGTGAGAGCATGCAAGACATAGGTATATATGGGCTTGGATGAGTGCTTTCATGTATGGGTTAGCCTAGGAGAGTTTTATAGGACTGAGTCTTGTTGGCTCAGGGGTCATATATATTTTGTATATGTAATGTTTTTAATAAGCAAAATAAAAATTTCTTTTCTCCCTAAAATCCTAGCTTCTTTTCTCTCTTTGCTGCTGCCCTAACTTTCAATCATTTGATCTTCATCTTTGCTTGTTATCATCTCCAACCTACTTTTTCAAGATTGATAGAAGGTATAAGGGTTTTCATAGGTCCAAGAATAATTCATAACAAGGTCAACCACTATGATGGAAAAACTTTGCAATGGCTAGTTTTTCAATCTATTTTGGCTACATTTCATGCACATTTATAGGACTCCAACGGCTACAAACTGACTCTATTCACTCTCCAGTACTTATTGAAGATATAAAGGCTTTCAAAAGGAGGGAATGCATAAGAAAAATCAAGCATTCACTCAGCCCTAGTGAAAAATCCTCTTCAAGCAAGAGAAGCATTCATTTCAAGTTTAACCACCTCTCAAAAGCTTCATTCAAGTCTTCAACAACTTTGAGGGGAGTCAGAAAAGCTTCTTTCTTTATTGTATAAAGTGTTTTTAAAGTTTCATTTGCTCGTTAAAGGGGCTAATATTGTATTTCTTTGTCATTAAAACTCTTACTCTATTTTATTGCTTTGTTTTAAGTTTTGGGAGGTTCCAAAACTTGGAAAGGTTGATCTGAACCTTGAATTAGATTATATTAGATTGGCTTGTACCCGAAAAATAAGTGTTCTAGCTTGGGATAGCTAGGATTGGAGGATTTCAACAATGTATTCAGTTTGAATATGGATAGTGGATTTGAATTCCCAAGTAAGAGCTTGGAGAGTAGATGTAGGTGCAAGGTTTGTCACACTCCACCTCTGAATTTGGGTGACGGTGCCACACCCCACCCTTATCTAAAGGTTAAGGGGATTTCTAGGCTATGACTAAGCTATAATAACATTTAAACCTACTCCAAATAATTACCTCAAATACTTTCTTAATCAACATATATAATTTAATTTAACCTCTTAATCTACTAAAGCTCATAGCTCAATTTAACTCAACAATTTATATAAGCTAATCCAAGGCTTCATACACAAAATTAACCTCAAGGTTTCCAATTTATAAAACCATACTTTATATATACATTCCATTCATTAACTATCTTTTTAATACATGCCTTTTTAAAACAAACTGAAACATATACATATAATAGCTTTCTAGCTTGACTATGTCAACTATATACAATGCATCCAAAAACTTAACCAAAAATAAAGCCTCCTCAATATTTATTATCCAAAATGCTGCAACCAAAGGTTCCCTTATGCTGATATTGAGCTAGGATACTCCAATCTACTAAGAGAAGAAAAACATAAAATAATATAATGAGACTAATAACCTAGAGAATGTTTCCACTATCGATGGAAAACTTACTATAATTTTCATACTACCATATATATATAGCATGTATCAATAAGCTTCTAAATAATTGAATAAAATAAATATGAATCACATAATGAGTTCTTGTAAAGCACAAATCTTTGCTTACCACTGATGATACCACAGTAACATATTTTCATAGGATTTTGCATGAGCATTTGCACCACAGCCCCATATGGGTAACCATACCATAATTTCATCCACATGTGAGCCCTCCCATGGCACACCCTCACATGGATATTTATACCACAAACACATCCACATGTGGCAGTCCCACACTGACACACTCTTAAATGGAGCAACCTGCACACCATGGCAATATATTACCATAAGTGGACCAATCCCATAGACAGCCTACCCTATCACCAAAAGGGCAACACCCTCCCATAGGATTCTTTGTGAGCGGCCTGCCTTTTTACCAAAAGGACAACACACTCTCATAAGGTTTCTTATGGGCGACCTATCTTTCCACTAAAAGGACAACACACTCTCATAAGTATTGCACTTATTGAGAATAATACACTCTCATAGGATTTCTTATGAGTGGCCTGCCTTATCACCAAAAGGACAATAAACTCTCTTAAGTATACCATCCCTATGAGCTACTTGTCTCAGTGTTATTAGAACAACACACTTTTATAGGATTTACCATTTCTATGAGTAGCCTATCTGTGATCATAATATCAATAAGCCTCATGGCATATAAACAGAAAGCAACCTTGAAGTTATCAGAACAACACACTTTCATGGGTTTTACTATTCCTATGGGCAGCCTGTCCATGCTCCCAAACATTCATAAGCCCCATGGCACATAAATAGAAATCAACCATATCAGAGATGAAACCATAATAGATATCACTGTATAACTTATTTAAAATTACCAAAGCCATACTACCAAAACTGTATGCATAATTACTTACATATATCATATGCAAAGGCCATTCAGAAACCATACTTTTATCCATGCTTGTTTAAAATATGTGTATATTTATTTACTTATTAAATATACAGCAGCCATCTAAACCTTTCCTATTTCAATGTTTCTCAAACTATATAAATATAGAAGCAACATAAGCTGCAAAATATCAAGAGACCATCTTGCTTTTCAAACAAATCTTCCTATATAGCAAAGTATATTTAAAACACCATAGATAGATGGAATTCGCTCACCTCCAATAGCTATTCCTACCTTGATATTTGATTCCCTCCAAGCACCCCTTTGAGAATCCTTTTTTTTCCTTAAGTAATTAGAAGTCTGCTGCACATGTTTTCTTCTTCAATTTCAGCAACTTCTCCTCCTCAACTCAATTCCTCAATCATTCTCTCCTTAACAACTAATTTTTCTTGATTATTGACTAAAAACTAAACCCTCTCAACTTTCTTCCTTTCTCTGATTTCTCTGAAGAACTTAGGAAAACTAAACAACAACAAAGAAACCAGTGATTTTAAGGTTTAGAAGAAAGAATAAACTAAATAAATTTGCTAGGTGTCATTCTATAAGGATTCCACCTAATTCTCAGCTAAGCAGGTGTTACTCTAATGAATTTTCAACTCTTAATTTATGTTCTCAAGCTGCTCATTCATTTATTGAAAACTTATTTTAAAATTACAACCCAACCACCTCTTGGTTAAAACCTGCTTCCAGAAATTTCTACAAATTGAGACATCTCGCTTTTAGGTCGAGACCTCTCAACACAACTGAGACCTCTCAATTCTGAATCAAGATGTCTTACTCTTAGAAAAACAAAAACTTAGTTTCTATAGCTTGAGACTAGAGTCATCCCGAGTTCAGGCTGAGACTTCTTGAACCTCAGAGTTTTAGAAGCTTTTATTTTGATACTCTCCATTAACCTTAAAATACAAAATGTAAATAAGAAACACCCCCCTATTTGGTACCAATAAAAATACAAAAAAAATCAAAATTTTTAAGAATAGAATTCCAAAACTTGAGTTCTAGTTCAAATTTTTCGAAATCCAAAACTTTTAGAACTTTTCTCCTTCAGAATGAATAGGTTAAAGGATCTCAAAATTTATTAAAATTCATCTTGTGACTTACCAACACTTAAGGATCAATGACAACCAATTTTTATTTCAAGAAAATTCATATTTATATAGCTTCCCATATAGGTGCTAGCTTTCAGACTTAGAAAATTTTTAGGACTTGCAATAGTAGATAGCCATAATTTATACTCAAATTGCTCAAATATACCATAAATAAATTACTATGCCACATATACATGAATACAAATCTTTTAATTCTCTATTTTACTGGTTTGGGATGTTACAAAATTGGCATCGAATCACTATAAATCTTGATTATTTATGGTGCGATTATTTGCTTCCTATCTTCATTTTCTTATTTTCCTGCTTACTTGCTACATATTTCTTCACCGCACTATGTTCATCTACTACATATTACTTGCTTATCATTATATAATCTTTATGGTTTTCGATTAACTTTAAAATTTTAAAAATCCAATTCACTCCCTCCCTCTTGGGTTGCATAGTTAGGCAACAAGTGGTATCAGAGCTTGGTGCTCTAGCCCCTTCTTGATTTAACCATCAAGAGCCAAAGATCTATGGCAACCTAAGTTAGTGTCTCACCAGCCAAGGGGCAGTCCACAAACTGTCCTCCACTTTTCAATGGATCACACTACACCTATTAAAAAGCTCGAATGAGAATTTTTATTCAAGCACTTGACTATGATATGTGGAGTATCATAGTAAATGGACCACACACACCCACTAAGTTGATTGATGGTGTGGAATCAACCAAACTAGAAAGAGAATGGGATGAGGTTGATAAGAAAATGACTCAACTCAATGCTAAAGTCATAAATATTTTGTATTGTATATTAGATGCAAATGAATTTAATCATATTTCAACATGCATGTCTGCTAAAAAAATATGAGATAGATTAGAAGTAATACATGAAGGCACCAACCAAGTCAAAGAGTCAAAAATTAACATGCTTGTATATAAATATGAACTCTTTAAAATGGAGCATGATGAATCAATAACTAAAATATTTACTAAATTTATAGATATTATAAACAATCTTAAAAGTCTTGGCAAGTCTTATTTTAACAGTGACCTTGTAAGGAAGATTCTTAGATCTTTATCAAGAACATGGAAAGCCAAAAGTAATCATAATTCAAGAAGCCAAGGATTTGAATATTTTGTCTTTGAAGGAGCTTCTAGGATCGCTTATGACATACGAGCTAAGCAAGAAACAATATCAAGAAGAAGATATCAAGAAGAAGAAAATAATCGCCCTCAAGTCTACTATTCAACAAGAGGAGGAATCGGATTAAACAAATGATGATGAACAAGATGAAGAGTTAGCCCTCATCACTAGAAAGTTCAAGAGCTTTTTGAAGAAAAGAAAATAAAGAATGAGGAGAAGGCCACCTACAAAATGAGAGCATAGCAAGGAGAAGGATAAGAAGTAGTCCCTTATATGCTACGAATATAAAAAGCCCAGACATTTTAGATCCGAATGTCCCCAACTCAAGAAGGTTCTGAAGAAACTCAAGAAAAAGAGAATGGTAGCTACGTAGAAGATTCTCATGAAAAAGCCAATTTATGCCTTATGGCACATGAAAATGAGAAAAATGCTGAAACTTTCAATGACTTTTGAAGAACTCCAAGAAGTATTTTATGATTTAGAAGATGATTTAAAGAAGCTAGGGATAAAGAACAAATAACTCAAGTTAAAGAATCAATCCTTACTAAAAGAAAATGAAACCATTTCAAATGAAAAACTTGCTTTAACTTAAGAAAATTTAAACTTGAAAAATAAAATTGCAATGTTAAAATCAATGGTAGAAAAATTTACTTTAAGCTCAAATAAACTACAAATGATTCTTGAAAATCAAAAGACCATTTATGATAAAGTCGATCTTGGCTACAATCCTTTAAAGAAATAAAAATTTTTAAAAAATATTTTTATAAATTCATCTAGTAATAAGTTTTCAAATGTCACTTACTTTAAATATGGTAAAGTAGGACATAAATCCTACATATGTTTTTCTAGTAAATCTGAAAATTCAAATATGAAGAAGATATGGGTTCCAAAAGGAACCATTATGACTAACCATAAAAGATCCAAGAAAATTTGGGTACCTAAAGTGAAGACTTGATTTTATGTGTAGGTGTGTCTTGCATCCCAAGAAATAAATCAAAAATGATATCTTGATAGCGGGTGCTTAAGATACATGACCGGTGATGAATCCTAATTCATCACACTTGATGTAAAAAATGGAGGGATGGTCACCTTTGGAGACAATGGCAAAGAAAAGATCATCGGTATAGGTAACATTTGTATCACTCCCTCCAAATATATTGAAAATATTTTATTAGTAGATGGTCTTAAACATAATCTCTTAAGCATTAGTCAATTATTTGACAAAGGTTATAAAGTTATTTTTTAATCTTCATTATATATTGTAACTAGTCCCAATAATGATGGCATTAAATTTATTAGGCATAGGCATGGTAATATTTATATGGTTGATTTAAATAATCTTTCCATGATAAATATGTAATGTCTAGTAACTATGAATGCAAAAATTAATGAGACTACTTGGCTTTGGTACCATAGGCTTGCACATATAAGCATGCATTCTCTTTCTAAACATATTAAAAAAGAATTAGTTACCAGCTTACCTAAATTAAATGTTGAAAAAGATAAGATTTGTGATGCATGCCAATTAGGTAAGCAAACTAGAGTTTCATTCAAGTCTAAATATATAGTTTCAACTTCTAGGCCATTGGAATTATTGCATATGGATTTGTTTGGACCTCCAAGAAATACAAGCTTAGATGGCAAACAATATGGTTTTATAATTATTAATGATTTTTCATGTTTCACATGGGTTTTCTTTTTGGCACATAAGGATGAAACTTTTCAAGTTTTCTCAAAATTTTACTAAAAGGTTACAAATGAAAAAAGATTTTCAATTCATAGTATTCAAAGTGATCATGGAACCGAATTTAAAAATTAAAAACTTTAAAAAATTTTATGATGAAAAAGATATTGACTATAATTTTTTAGCACCTAAGACACCCTAATAAAATAGAATAGTAGAAAGAAAAAATAGAACTCTAGAAGAAATGGCCTATACCATGCTATGTGAAAGCAACCTTTCAAGATACTTTTAGGTGGAAGCAATTAACATGGCATGTTATATTTTAATAGAGCCCTAATTAGATCAATTTTAAAAAAAAATACCTTATGAGCTTTGGAAAGCAAGAAAACTAAATATTATATATTTTAATACTTTTGGTTGTCGATATTTTGTTTTGAATAATGGCAAAGAAAGATTAGAAAAATTTGATGCAAAATTCGATGAAGCTATTTTTCTTGGATATTCATCTTCTAGTAAAGCTTTTAGAGTTTTCAATAAAAGAACTTTAGTAGTAGAGGAATCAATATATGTTGTATTTAATGGGACTAATGATCTTCCATCAAGAAAGAGTGAAAGGTATTGATGATGCAGGTCCTCTTATAAAAAGGATGAATGAGCTCACCCTAAAGGACTCAATAATTCAAAATGAAAAAGAACATGAGAACAAACAAGAGAATGAAGGTGAAAAACAACAAGAACAACCTCAAGGTATAAATGATCTTCCAAGAAAATGGAGGTATGACCACAATCATCCTAAAGAACTAATTATTGATGATCCTACACATGGGGTAAGAACTCATTCTTAGAAAATGGAGGTATGACCACAATCATCCTAAAGAACTAATTATTGGTGATCCTACACATGGGGTAAGAACTCATTCTTCACTTAGAGATGTATGTAATCACTTTGCATTAATCACTTTGCATTTATTTCACATTTTGAACCTAAAATGATAGATGAAGCTGAAAAAGATTATAATTAGATAAATGCAATGTAAGAAGACTTAATCAATTTGAAAGAAATAATGTATGGATCTTAGTATCAAGAACTAAAAATCATCCTATAATTGGTATTGTTGGGGATAAATCCTGCTCCCACCAAAGTCTAGCTCGACGCTCAGCCTAATGCAACCTGTAACCGTGGAAGAGCTTCGACGGATGGGTCTTAGCCAAACTCCTACAGTCGGCTGAACTACTTAGCGGTCGAGCTCTTTGGACTCCAAGCGGTCGGGCTTTAATAGAATCCCCTAGCGCCCGAACTCTTCAGCGGTCGTCCCTCGGTCGAACTTCTAGCGATCGAGCTCCTTGCGAACTCCCAACGGCCGAACTACTTAGCTGTCGAGCTCCTTCGGACTCCTCAGCTGCCGAGCTTCTTCTGACTCCCAGCATCAGGACCGAACCCCTTCAGTCGGTCGAGCAACTTAGTGGCTGAGCTCCTTGGACCCGGCAGCCGGGCTCTAGCCGAACCCAACCGTCGAGCTTCAGCCAAATGCCAACGGGAGCCGAACTCCTCCCAAGCTTCCTCTTTAGGAGCCTGAACTCCTCCCAAGTAGGCACACGATGAAGGCCTTCTATCCTTCATTCGACTGGCTCTGCAGCCATTACCATCAGTCTGCCGCAAGCTCTGCAGCCATCACCATCAGTCCACCATGAGCGATAGCGACCCGCTATCAGACGGCGATGGCTGTCACCGTCAACCCACCGCACATGGCACCTTCCCATGAGACTGGCTCCACCGAACCTCGAGCGGTCCACCAACATGCGGCTGCAGCTGTCACCATCAAGCTCCGCTATAAAAGGACCCCCTAGATATGCTAATGCTAATCCCTCGGATCTCTAAGCTCTCCTCTTCTTCTCTAAGCTCTGGAACTCATTCCCGAGCACTCCATTCCTATTGGCCAGAGCTGACTTGATCGTTGGATGGTCCTACCGGAGCCACCCCCCACCGACTTCGGATGGAACTTTATTTTGTAGATCCCCAGCGGTGACCTCCTCGGCCTCGACTCCAGCGACCTCCGACGATGACCAGTTTCTGCACCAACAGAATGGCACTAGAAAGAGGGCCTGAACCTTCGAGGTTCCCTTGTTCTTAAAGGAGTGCTCGATGATTTTTCTCTTCCCTCTCTAGAGATCCCTTTTCTCTCCCAAAGAGAGAATGCCTCCGAGGAGAGCTTCGACTCGATGATCGACGTCCTACGCGCTAGGTACATCTGCTTCCGTTGCAGCCCCGGCAGCCCAGGCTCAATCCAAAGCCACCACAGATGTAGAGCAGTTCAACCTACTGGTCGGGTTCACAGCCCCACCGAGATGATGCAGACCGTGCGATAATCTCTGGCAAAGACTTTGTCAGCGAACCCACCATGAGGATGCGAGGAACCGACCTTGAGGAAGAGCATTTGGGCATACCGATCGTCCTTAGGAAGGAGAAACAGAGAGCAGAAGATCTCCCACAGAAGGTTTCACCAGGAGGATGGAATGAAGTTCGACGGAAGAAAAGCCGAACTCCCCCCAAAAGCTCATCGTTGGAATGAAGTTCTGCTAAAATGAGGTATGTCTTCAATGAAGCCTCCTACAAAGAATTCATCGGAGGCGGAGTGAGGTTCGGGCAAGCAAAGCTAAACTCCCCCTAAAAGCTCATCGTCGGAATGAAGTTCTACTAAAGTGAGGTATGTCGTCAACGAAGCCTCCTACAAAGAATTCACCGAAGGCAGAGTGAGGTTCGGGCAAGCAAAGCCGAGCTCCCCATCGAAGCTCATCATCGAGGAAGGGGCACGAAGTCCTCCCATGAAAACTTTCGTAGGAAAGCGGAGCGAAGTTCGGCAGAAGTAAGGCCGAACTTCACCTCGAAGCTCGTCATCGGACTGAAGTTCGGTGCATGCAAGGCCGAACTCTTCCCTCAAACCTCATCATCAGAACGAAGTTCGGCACAAGTGGGGCTGAACTCCCGCTTGAGTATGTCACTAAGGAAGCCCCCTACAAAGATTTCACACGAGGTGAGACGAAGTTCGGCCGAGCTCACAACCGCCCCAGGGCAAGTGAGGGCTCCCTCTCGAGTATGACTCCAAGGAAGCCCCGACGAAGTGGCATGAAGTTCTTTCGCAAGTTTCCTAAAGGTACGAAATGAAGTTCGACCACGCTCACAGACCCCTCCAACAGCAGGCGGGCCCGAACTCCTCGAACTCGCCACCGAGGAAGCCCCGATAGGGGGCGCGAAGAAGCCCTCCTCCCAAAAGGTTCCATGGCTACGCCCCCCTCAACGCTACTCGAACTCAAATTCTGACCAGCTGCCAAGATCGGAAGGACCGCGGCCTCCCCAAGCGTATGCGATCGAAGCGAGTAATGCCCCTACCATTGCCACTGAGGAATACATTCAGCTCCAAGACGAGATTGAAGAGCTCATCAAAAAGGATGATGGGGTAAATTCCTTCGATGCCAGCCTGAAGCAGGATAAGATCGGCCAAAGACACTGCCAAAAATAGGAAGGTCGGCCACCTCACGGCATTATTAACATCACCCCCAGGCGAAGCTTGGTACACCGGCGATTCATCGTCTCCCAGCGTAAAAGCCAAGAGAAGCATGCTCCAAATTTAGGAGGCCGGCATGAGATAGACGAGGTCGCCGCTAGGGAACTCGGAGGAACAACGCCCCCACAACCCTGAAATAGGGATATGCTGCCCGTAACTCCCCTCCGGTAAAATTCTTTCTTTCCAAATAATATTGTTTCTGGATGCAAAAACTATGCGATGACAGGAAACAAGCAGTCAACAATTGCAGCATTTGGAACAGGAGGAGAACCTCATCCTAACGCGAGCAACAACCTCAGCTAGAGATAAGATCTCTCTCGAGCGAAGGCCTCGTTCACAAAGGACGAGATGGGGGGAGAGGCCCTGACAGCGGCCCTTATGTGCCCCCACAGCCCGTTAGGAATAGGAGGAGGACCTAAGGGATTAAAAGACCTATCCATTTGGGATGCGAGACCTAAAGTGAAGGGATGCGGGATCTAGACAATAGTGCCTTCTCTTGTGTAGCCACCCAAGCTTCGACACCCAAGGTTCCAAGGTCCTTTGCTATTGTTCTTCAAGTCTCCATGCCCAAGGAAGATCGCTAACAAATGCCATACTTGAAAGACTTGGAGTGAATTCTCTCCAAGCCATTGTCTCGACTTACCACTTACTGGTTTAGTTCTTGATAAGTACCATAAAATCATCAATAAAAGTATTAATTTATTAATTAATTTATATTTATTTTTAAAAATTAATAATCAATTTATACAAATTTTTGGAAATTAATATTTTTATTAATAAAAAAATAATTTAAAAAATAATTAAAAAATAATAAAAATAAAAAAATAAAATATTATTATTAATAGAAAGAGCTCATTTTTTTTGTCATAAAATAAGCTTCAAGCAAATCAAAGCTAAAATGGATCAGATATGAATTTTAAAAAAAATTTAAAATAAAAAAGAAAAATGGCTCAGCCGGCTCTGCAAGCCAAGCCAAGCCAAGCCGCAGAAGCTGACTCGATCATAGAAGCAGACTCAGCCATAGAAGTCGATCAGCCGGTCTACAAAACCAAGCATGGACCATCAGCTCAGCAGAAGATAGCGAATCACATGCTGCCATGTGGTGGACCTAGATCCTTAAAGGTTTATAAAAAATCTATCATAGCTCATGGGGTATTTTCATCATTTCAAGTGACAAAGACAAGCGCTAATTCACTGCGATCTATAGTATACTCAGTCTACGTGGTCCATGGGAATAGTAAGTGCGCAATTATGCGGCTATGGTTGTTGCTGGTCAAGATCGGACAGCGGGGATGTTTTCCTACTCTGATTCGAATGCCATCAGCACCAGAACTTTGATCTGATGATAGTGCTCACTCCAAACTCAGATCCAATGATTGACAAAGCTCTCGGTGGTGATCAAGACACCCAACGTGCAATCAATAGCCTGATTTCCTCCTAATTAACGTGATCGGACAGTCAAAACTTAATCCAACTTGATTTGGGCTTATACACATCTGATTTTGGTATTTTTTGAAGCCTTGGATCACCATCTGATGGCTAGAACACGTAGAGACTTCACAAGACCTTTGATCCAATAATTTTCTACTATTTTCTTCAACAAACATAGATCTATATTTCTTCTTAGTCCCATATTGCCCAGTAACAAATCTTCCAACCCTTCAATACCTATAAACAAGACCCCAGACCTCCAGAATTCATTATCTTCGATTAAGGTAAAGCTTTGGTTCAGGATAGAGCTAGGCTTTGGTTAATGGCTGCTTCGAGATAACTGATGCCAAGAGGAAGAGCTGGGCTTCTACACCATCTTTCTACCAACACCAATCCAAGATCAGAGATCAGCCTATTTTAATTTTTATTTTTTTAAAAAAAAATTTATATATTTAAATTATAAACTTCAATTAATGTAATATTTATTTTTATACTCTTTAATTTCATGCTCTTTACTTTTATTATAATTTAATTTTTATACTTTAATTATTGCTCTCTATTTTACTGCAAGTAGATGCTAAGATCTAAATAGTAGATTCTAGTACCAAGTTTATTTTTTTGTATGGTTTAAATTCCGCTTTTAATTTTTGACTTCAATTTTATTTTCAAAATCTCTCTTTTTCTTTTATAAAATTAAAGATTTCAAATCTAAAACACTATCTTCCTTATGGATTCGATCTGACTCACTGCTATCTACG
>QRFJ01003129.1:0-198040 GCA_006176705.1 Cocos nucifera | reverse complement strand
CGTCCTCACCGCAGCAATCAACCTTGGCTAGAGAATAAGATCTCTTCCGAGCGATCCGAGACAACCTCGATTAGAACAGGAGGAGAACCTCGTCCTAACGCGAGCATCAACCTCGGCTAGAGATAAGATCTCTCCCGAGCAATTGTTGACAACTCGGCTAGAGATTAGATCTCTCCCGAGCGACCGTGGACAACCTCGATTAGGAACAGGAGGAGAACCTCGTCCTAACGCGAGCATCAACCTCGGCTAGAGATAAGATCTCTCCCAAGCGACCTTGACAACCTCGGCTAGAGATAAGATCTCTCCCGAGCGATCGAGTCAACCTCGCTAGAGATAAGATCTCTCCCGAGCGACCCGTTGACAACCTCGACTAGAGATAAGATCTCTTTCGAGCGACTGAAGTCAACCTGAAGGCCTCATTCATAAAGAACGAGATGGGGGCAGAGGCCAGTGGCTCTTATGTGCCCCCACAGCCCGTTAGGAACAGGAGGAGGACCTCGTCCTAATGCGAGCGTCAACCTCAGCTAGAGATAAGATCTCTTTCGAGCGACCGTTGACAAACATTCGTTAGAATAGGAGGAGAGCCTCATCCTAACGTGAGCGATAACCTCGGCTAGAGATAAGATCTCTCCCGAAAAGCAACTCGGCCAGAGATAAGATCTCTCCCGAGCGACCATCTCGACGCGACCGTTGACAACTCCGGCTGGAGATAAGATCTCTCTTGAGCGCGCACTTCGACCTCGACCGTAGGAGATAAGATCTCTCCCGAGGAAAGCTCGACTGCAGGAGATAAGATCTCTCCCGAGTGACCATGGACAACCTCAGCCATAGATAAGATCTCCCCAAGGAAAGCTCAGCCGCAGGAGATGAGATCTGCCCCGAGTGCCCGATACAACCTCAGCTAGGGAAAGCAACCATGTCAACCTCGGTTGGAGAGCTTCAACTTCGACCTCGGCTAGAGAAAGCAACCATGTCAACCTCGGCTGGAGAGCTTCAACCACCACCTCAGCCAGAGATAAGATTGGAGACAGCTTCGCCCTGAGATCAGATCTCCCCCAAGCGCCCGCATCGTCCTCAGCTGTAGGAGACAATATCTCCCCCGAGGAGCGCAACCTCCGACTTCGATCACAGCGGACGAAGCCCCCTCAACTTCGGCTGGAGATGGGATCTTCCTCGGGCTTCAACTTTGATATCAACTTCAGCTGGAGGCGAGATCCCCCCCGAGCTTTGACCTAGACCAGCACAGAGCTCAGAGGAAGACTTCGGCAGTCGCCTTTCCTGCACTCCCTTCCTTCGATTTTCGAACTCGAGAGTGGGGGGGCTAGTGTTGGGGATAAATCCTACTCCCGCCAAAGTCTAGCTCAACGCTCAGCCTAATGCAACCTATAGCCGTGGAAGAGCTTCGACGGACGGGTCTTAGCCAAACTCCTACAGTCGGCTGAACTACTTAGCGGCCGAGCTCTTTGGACTCTAAGCGGTCGGGCTTTAACGGAATTCCCTAGCATCCGAACTCTTCAGTGGTCGTCCCTCGACCGAACTTCTAGCGATCGAGCTCCTTGCGAACTCCCAGCGGCCGAACTACTTAGCTGCTGAGCTCCTTCGGACTCCTCAACCGTCGAGCTTCTTCAGACTCCCAGCGTCAGGATCGAACCCCTTCAGCCAATCGAGCAACTTAGTGGCTGGGCTCCTTGGACCTGGCAGCCGGGCTCTAGCCGAACCCAACCGCCGAGCTTTAGCCAGATGCCTACGGGAGCCGAACTCCTCCCAAGCTTCCTCTTTAGGAGCCCGAACTCCTCCGAAGTGGGCACACGATGAAGGCCTTCTACCCTTCATTCGGCTGGCTCTGCAACCATCACCATCAGTTTGCCGCAAGCTCTGCAGCCATCACCATCAATCCATCGTGAGCGATAGTGACCCGCTATCAGGCGACGATGGCTGTCATCGTCAACCCACCGCACACGGCACCTTTCCATGAGACTGGCTCCGCTGAACCTCGAGCGGCCCACCAACATGCGGCTGCAGCTATCACCATCAAGCTCTGCTATAAAAGGACCCCCCAGATACGCTAATGCTAATCCCTTGGATCTCTAAGCTCTCCTCTTCTTCTCTAAGCTCTGGAACTCATTCTCGAGCACTCCATTCCTATCGGCCAGAGCTGACTTGATCGTCGGAGGGTCCTACCGAAGCCACCCTCCACCAGCTTTGGATGAAACTTTATTTTGCAGGTCCCCGACGGCGACCTCCTCGGCCTCGACTCTAGCGACCTTCGGCGATGACCAATTTCTGCACCAACAGGTACTAAATGGGTATATAGAAATAAATTGGATGAAAATAAAAAATAGTTAAGAATAAAGCAAGATTGGTTGCAAAGAGGTATAACCAAGAAGAGGGAATAGATTTTTGATGAAATCTTTGCACCAGTTACTAGATTCGAAGCTATTAGACTTTTACTTATTTATGCTTGCTTTATAAATTTTAAATTATTTCAAATAGATATCAAAAGTACTTTTCTAAATGGATATATTACTAAAAAAGTATATGTAGAAAAACCTCTCGATTTTAAAAATCATGCCTTTGCAAATCATATTTTTAAATTAAATAAAGCTCTATATGAACTAAAACAAGAACCTAGGGCTTGGTAATAAAAGATTAAGTTTTTTGCTTAATAATAATTTTTTAAGAGAAAATGTTGACACTACTCATTTTATTAAAAAAGAATCATGATGAAAATTTAGTAATACAAATATATGTTGATGATATCATATTTGGGTCTACTAATGAAACTTTATGTCAAGATTTTGCTAAGCTCATCAGGAAGAGTTCGAGATGAGCATGATGGGTGAACTTACATTCTTCGTTGAACTTTAAATCAAACAAACAAAGAAGGGATTTCTATTAACCAAAGTAAGTATACAAGAGAACTACTAAAAAGATTTGGGATGGAGAGCTCCAAAAGCTATTGATACCTCCATGAGCCCATCATGTAAGCTTAACAAGGATGAAGGAGGTAAAAGTGTTAATTTAAAATTTTATAGAGGCATGATTGATTCTTTATTGTATCTTACTATTAGTAGATCAGATATCATGTTTATATTTATTTATGTACTCATTTTAATCTAATCCAAAAAAATCACATTAAATACTGTTAAAAAATACTTAAATACCTAAAAGGAACTTAAACCAATAGGATTATGGTTTTTAAAAGAACTTATTAATTGACTTAACAGGATACTCAGATTCAGACTTTGCTGGATGTAGATTAGATAGAAAAAGCACTAGTGAAACTTGCCAATTTCTAGGAGTTAAGTTATATCTCATGGTTTAGTAAGAAGCAAAATTTGATGGCATTGTCTATGGCCAAGGCTAAATATATTGCAGCTGAAAGTTGCTATGCATAAATCTTGTGGATTAAGAAATAACTAGAGAACATTAGCATCAAAACTTAACAAAATTTTTATAAGATTGATAATACTAGTACCATAAATCTAACTAAGAAATCCTATAAATACTCAAGATCAAAACATATAGAGATAAGACATCATTTCAAAAGAGAGCATATTCAAAACAATGACATAATTCTTGATTATGTTGTACTAAAAAATAATTAGCTGACATTTTTTCTAAGACCTTAAGTGAGGATAGATTTTGTAAGATTAGGAGAGAACTAGGAATCCTTGATCCACCAGCTTAAGTATCATTTTGATTCCAAGTTCTTTAACGTCAAAATTTTCTTGAACTAAATCTTGAGCTTATCTCTCATTTTTCTATCATTAAAATTTCAAATCCACTCTTTTTTGATTGATCTTATGAGCAGAATCCTTCCCCTTAATCCTAATTTTTTTCTAATTTTTTCTCTTATTTATTGAATTTTTCAAAGCCAATGGGTCGTCCCTAGGGCCGACCCTAGGGCATTTTGGTTAATTTTTTTAAAAAAGTCTTTGGACAACTTCTTATTTTGGGAAAAATTCTTTTCTTTTTGCCAAAAGAGGCCGACCCCATTCTTCTTCCTAATTCTCCATCTCAACCATGCCAAAAACTCCCTATTCTCCCTCCCCTAAAATGGCAAAACCCCGCCAAACACCTCCATTTCTCCTAATCTCCCACCAAAATCGCTACTAGGAGAGCCCTTTTCCTCTCCTCTCTCTCTCTTGCACAAAATCTAGGATTCTAGAGATCCTATCTTCCAAACCCAAAAACTCCCACCATTGGCTACACTTCCACAAATCTTTGTTCTCCCTCTCAAAAGTCCCTCTTATTCTTCCTCTCCTTAAGCCTTTTTTATCAGATTCAAGCTCCTATTGCTTGAAATAGCCCCAAAGATGAAGCTCCCATAACAAAGAAAATCCACTCGTAGCTTGGAGGAAGAAGAAAGAAGAAAAAGGGTGGCTCTAGCATCTTCACCAACTCTAACATCTACTCCTAGCCCAATTCCAACTCCGTCATCTTCTCCCCTTAGCCCGAGCAAGGTACCCCTCTCAGGCCGAAATGTAGAACCAAGGAAAAGCATTGATTTTAGATTCTTTGAAAAAGAAGGTTTCACAATCAGTTCTAAAATTAAAAAGCAAGGTTGGGAGTTCTATTATTAGTTTAAAAGAGGTCACCTATGTTGATTTGGTGAGGGAATTTTACTTGAACTTGGGATATTTTAATGGAACAATAAAAATCTATGGTGAAGGTGTTGAAATTGTTTTGATCCAGTCCATTTAGGAGAGATATTATATTTACCATATGAAGGATATACTAAAATAGAACTTCCTAATAAGGAAGATGGACTACAAGTTATCTTAGGAAGTGGATTTGTAGGAAAACTGAACAAATTAGATGCAAAATTTCTTTCTACAGAAATGAAGCTTTTACACCATATGGTCATAAAGTTTTTTTTCCAAGGAGTGAGAGACATGATCTTCTATCTGGGAGAGACATCTGTATTATGTATCATGTGCTTTTGAGATCCCCCTGAACCTCCCTATTCTTATGATTGAAGCTATGCATGAGACCCTGAATAGGTCTAAGGCACATTTGTCTTATGGTATGGCTCTCACTCTAGTGTTTAGGAGGTTTGGAGTGAGCTTTGAGGGGGAGACCATCACTAGACTATTCCACACAGATATCATCAACCACCATACTCTACACAGAATGAGTTTATCTAAAAGTGATGGTGGTTGGTTGAAGGGAACTGAGGGGGATGATGAGGATAGAGTTGAGAGAGAGGGTCCTTCTTCACCAACCCATGATCATAAAGAGTCTCCTGATATTCAATTTGTATCAGATCTTGAGGGAGGTCCTTCAGAGGCAGTAAGAGGCACTACATTAGAAGTGTAGTCTAAGCATCATCACCGACACTGCACTATCAAACTAGCCAATGACTAGCTTCATTCTATTACTCAAGAGGTTGCTGGTATTATCCTATCAGCTAGAGAGTCTACTCAAAGAGAGAGCACCTTCATGGCACCATCTTCTGACTTCTCCATTATTCCACACATCACTATCACCATCTTTGGCATGAATGTGACTCATCGAGCATTTGTATAGAAATTTTAGATCTAAGGTCTAAGAGTCTCAGTCTTGGAGAGAGGGATTGGGTGCTTCTTTTCCTGGTCGAGTTTTAGGGATTCCTCACACATTTCAGACTATGTTAATTGAGTAGGATGGCTTCAGGGCTGATGGAGTTAGGATCGCTACCTTGAGGAGGAGATCGGAGGTCTTGTGATACTATTGCTACTGAGATCAATCACTTATGCAGTCTTGTCAAGAGCACTAGGATAGCTTGATGGGATCTGACTTCATCCTGTTGGATCCAGTCCTCCGGGGTGTTCTGCCATCTCGTCCCTTTGCCCATGCCGATACCTCTAGTAGAAGGCTGTGGTAGGCGTGGTCATGGTTGAGCTCGTGCTGATGCACGGCTGATCATCCCATCCTTATTTCTGATCCTCTGATGATTCTGACTCTTCTGGTGGATTCCAACCAACTTCTTTACTAGATCTTATTTAGTCATCTTTATGTATTTAGGTTGCAGCTTATGGCCTTTGTACTTTTGGTTGATTATTCTCATGGATGGTTGTATTTTTTGATTATCCAGCTTTTTGTATGTATTGATGCCTGTCACTTATGACTCTTTAGTATTTTGCATTATGTTCTTACTACTTGTGTTTTCACTTTTATGACTCGTGTTATATTTTGAATATATAGGTCTTAATTGTATGGAATGTTGTTTGGATGGTTTCTATAAATTAGCTAGTATACTGTGAGTAATTACAATGTCTTATGTGTTTATGGCTTACAAATGTTGTATGTATTCTTGATATGAACTCTTAATTCAGCAACAGAATATAGGGCATTAATTGAGGAGGAGTCTTTTTTTTTCTTTAAGAAAAATATTTTAAGATATTAATGATGATGTCAAAAAAGGAGGTAGAGAAATAGAATTGGCAATAAGCAAAATTGGCTAAGGCACTAAAAGCAGAATTTGCAATGCAAAATTATTCAAATGGTTGGCTATAAAAAATTATCAAAACTACTCTTGATGCAATTTATTCAAAATGATTGGCTATAAGTAATTTTTAAATTACTCTTGATGCAATTTATTCAAATGATTGGCTATAATATTCAAGTGATGTATCTTTATAATTTTGAAATTCTTAATCAATACTTCATACATGTTATACGCTTGATGCAATTTATTCAAATGATTGGCTATAAGTAATTTTCAAATTACTCTTGATGCAGTTTATTTAAATGATAGCTATAATATTTCAAGTGATGTATCTTTACAATTTTAAAAATTCTTAATCAATGCTTCGTACATTTTATTTATTTTTGCTTATTCTCAATATTTTATTATCATCAAAAAAGAAAAATTATTACTCCAAGAATTGATTTTGATGACTACAAAATATTTGAGAAGTACTAATAATTTTTCGGCTGGAAGAAAGATCTATTATGTATTTTCAAGTTTTATAAAAAAAAAATTCAAGTTTATTAAAGAAAAAGCTGAAGAGGAGAAAAATCATAATTCATAAAGTTGAAGATCAAGAAAATCTATTTTGAAGCCTGAAGAGCAATATAGAAATATTTCTGTATCTTTTGGAGACAATATCATTGATTTTTGGATTGCAAAAATTGGAAGAAAAATAGGTTTGAACAAAAAGGTCCGACCTTTAGTCGACTCCTACCAAAAGCCGAATGGCATGCTATTTTTGGCTGGCACGCCTCAAAGGGATGAATCTTGGGGTTGACCCTTGTGCTATGGGGTCGACCCCACTTATTAACCTCTATTGGTTCTGCAGTCAAAAATATTAGAACAGTGGTTTTTTTTATTTTCTGCCATAAGGGTCGATCCTAGGATCGATCCTTGGCCAGGGGATGACCCTAGGGTCGACCCCTATAGTGACAAAACTCTATAATGGCTAATTTTTAGTCTATTTTGGCCACATTTAATGCACATTTATAGGACTCCAATGACTACAAACTGGTCTGTCACTCTCCATATTTATTGAAGATATAAAGGCTTTCAAAAGGAGCAAATACATAAGAAAAATCAAGTATTCACTCAGCCCTAGTGAAAAATCCTCTTCAAGTAAGAGAAGCCATTCATTTCAAGTTCAACCACCTCTCAAAAGCTCATTCTAGTCTTCAACAACTTTGAGAAGAATCAGAAAAAGCTTCTTCTTTTATTGTGTAAAGTATTTTTAAAGTTCCATTTGCTCATTAAAGGGGCTAATATTGTATTTCTTTGTTCATTAAAACTCTTACTCTATTTTATTGCTTTGTTTTAAGTTTTGGAGGATTCTAAAACTTAGAAAGATTAATCCAAACCTTGAATCAGATTGTTTGGATTGGCTTGTACTCGGAGAAACAAGTGTTTTAACTTGGGATAACTAGGTCAGAGGATTCTCATATTGTATTCAGTTTGAATACTAATTAGCGGATTTGAATTTCCAAGTAGGAGCTTGGAGAGTAGATGTGGTGCAAGGTTGGCACCGACCACTATAAATCTTGATTGCTTGTTTTGTGATTATTTGCTTCCTATCTTCATTTTCTATTTCCTTGCTTACTTGCTACATATTTCTTCACCTCACTTAATTCATCCACTAACATATTACTTGCTTATCATTATATAATCTTTGTGGTTCTCAATTAGCTTTAAAATTTTAAAAAACCCATTTACTCCCCCCCTTGGGTTCCATAGCTGGCAACATGAGAAGTAGAGGATATCTACGAAAGGGCAAACTGAGATGCTTAGTTTGTTTAGCATATTAGCAACATTCTCAGAGGCTGAAATTTGATAAAAAAGCGCCATGGATCATTGCACAAGTGGAACTTCTAAGATATGGAGACTACCAAAGGTTGCCAGAAGAGTGGAAGAAAATATTATTCACTCAATGTACCAGTGCAGAAGTGATCATCACCTCTCTTTGGTGGATTATGAAAAATATTAGACCTTAGATCTTTGGACTCCTTCCTCTCGACCTTCCCCTTCTCCTAGACCAGCCCTTCATCTTTCCTCTACTAGATCCTGTTCTACTTCTAAGCCCATTATAGAATTTTTTTTTTTATGAAGACTAGGTCTAGTTTCTTTTTAACCATGTATTGAGTTTTTCCTTCATTATGAATATATTGATGGGATGTCTCTTTTTGTAAATCAATATATACTTTTGTTGATGTAATTTCTTCTTTTGCATTAAATTGAGTATTTCTTACAGTTGTATTTATCCTTTTGCAATGAATGTCTCATTATCTTTTGCACTTATTTATGTGATTTTAATGAAGGAAAGTCCTAATTTTCCGATCCAGGTTCATTCAGATCTGATCAGATCAAGAGATATATTTCAAAAAAAATTTCTCTTGGATCTATATCATATCTGAGATATTTTAGATCAGATTCTTATTATTTTAATGATTAAAATAAATTTAGATAAATTAAATCAAATTTAACTTACCTTGAATCGGATAATCCTATTACCCATTGATGATCCTGTATGCAGCGGAAGGTTCTGGATCTAGCCACATAAGCGCCTGACCTCTACTGGTATCCACTCGGGCTGGATCTGGAGATCTTCTTCTTCTCTATCACATCTCCAAAAATCAGATCTGGAGGATCTTCAAAATTCCTTTTGAAGATCAGCAGTCGTCCTTTGCAGCAGTGCAACCTTCTTTCTTTTGATCGCCTTTCTTTGATCTGGATCGCACCAACCAAGCTCAAAAACTATTTTGGATGTGGAAAGGAGAGGGAGAAGAAGCTTTGGCGTGGAGGAGAGGAGAAAAATCCTTGGGTATGGGGAATTCTGATTTTAATCATTAATCTGAGTTGGGCGCAGGGTCTTATTTATAGACTTCCTATGATCCAACTCCTCTTCTTCCCAACCAATCACAACCCTTTATAAAATCAGATCTAAATCTGATTGGTGGGAATAGAGTCCCTTGGATTCCTCCTTAGAGGGTGCCTAAGACCAGTCAAACTGGATTCTTAGAAGAACTCTAATTGGAATCCAAAAAAGAGATGGAGTCCTTGTCCAACAAGGACTCCTAGGCGCCTCCAGCTTGGGTACACGCCTAGGATGGCGTGCCCCCTCCTCCTTGCCAGTGTGGAGGGGGACAAGCCCCCACCAGCTCTCCAATAGGTGCATGAATGTGGTCAAAAGTCAAAAGTCAATGGTCAACGTTTGACCAGTCAAAGGTAGACTTTTGATCAAAGTCAAAGAAAAGAAATGGCCGGTGACCAAAAATGGCAGGTAATGTTCTTACAAAATAAGACAACCTTTTTTGACTTGGACCAACCTCCAGTAGACTAATATGAAGCCTCTGATTGAGCACAAACTTCTTTGGCTCAGACAGGACAACTTATTTATGATAGCAAAAGAAGAACGTTAGGTTCAATCGAGTGCTAGCACGATTTCCTTGAACCTAATTGAATCTCATTCAGATCAATTAAACTAGACCAGTTCAATTGATGATCACCAGATTCAAACCCTTGTTTGTGTGACCCAGTTAGGTTAAGTTCTATATGGTAATGGGATATGTCATGATCTCTATCATCGACATCATCGAAACTCCTTTCGATGGATCAGAACTCTTCTGATTCGAACAGCTAGAATGATCGATCATCTAAATCATTCTAATTGCTCCCAAAATCCACCAGTGACACCTAGCAGTATATGGTGGCAACCCATCAGAGCTGAATGTGAACCTCTTGGTGCAGCTACCTGTGTGATTCAGTTCTTCTATCTTGAGCCCCGATCAGATTAGGGTTAAGGTAAACTCGTCAAACCCTAGTCTCTGTCATATGATGTAATCATTCGATCCGAGTCCAATGTGAAAATCTAAATAGAAACTCTTTCTATTATTTCACTCTGCCATGGCCATGGACTTCTGGACTTGATTCTCATGATTATCATAGGGCTGCTCCTCTACCACCGAGGTAGATAGATTCCATCTTGATGCCATCCAGTTTCTACAATGAACATGCTATAGCCAACATACACCTCAGGGTTCCATATGGCTAGGAGACCGAGTAATGGTGTAGTCAAACTATAACACCCTCAAGGTGAACTGTCGATGCACCTCAGGTCAAAAGAACCAGACAAACTACTACAGCATCGAGTCAGTCATCGAGAGAAGGTAGACTCCCTAATGACTACTCGAGGTGGTCACCGCTCAGTGCCTCGTTCTCTAAGAGTACTCTGTACTCTCCTCGATTCTCACACCTAGACTCAAGACTCATCTACTAAAGAGAAGGATTGTACACCAACCTTCCGGATCAATCACCATCCTCGTGATGATCCTATGGTCGGGAGCATTTTATGAGTTAATAATGATTATTCATGTCTTAAATTTTCAACTCTTGAAAATATGAATTATCATTACCATTAACTCAAAGGATGTATCACAGACACTAATTACACATATGTGATAGAAAATAACCCATTTATTGCTTTTAGTCAAAATTAAATTTTGCCCTAGAAGTTTGTATTCAAGTTCAGCCAATTCTGGCTTCTAGGGCACATATATCTAACAATCTTCATTGTCCTAAAGCCAATTGGCTAAGGTCTAAGTCCCATCTTCGTTAAGGTGGGCTTCGAACACTTCTGTGGCCAAATGGCTTTGTAAGTGGGGTCTGCCACATATCTGTGGAGTTGACTTCTTTGACCTCGACTAACCCTTTTTCGAGGTAATGTGGATGAGGTGATATCACCATTTGCTTGGAACTCTTCCAGCTGACAGCACCACCAATGCACACAAAACAGACTCCAGATGTCGACTTTCGATCATCTATTCAGACATGAAATTCCGTGTCTGTGTATCCTGGACTTGGAGTTCTCCAATTACCAAAGACCAAACATTTATATCCTTAGTTCTTCTCCAGTACTTTAAGATACAATTTCACAGAAGTCGAGTTGTTCTTCAACCTGATTTGACTGATATCTGCTTGTGACACTCACAGCATAGGGCTATTTCAGGTTCTTATATTATAAGGCATGCAAGATGCTAAGATCTAAATAGTAGATTCTAGTACCAAGTTTATTTTTTTGTATGGTTTAAATTCCGCTTTTAATTTTTGACTTCAATTTTATTTTCAAAATCTCTCTTTTTCTTTTATAAAATTAAAGATTTCAAATCTAAAACACTATCTTCCTTATGGATTCGATCTGACTCACTGCTATCTACGTATTCTTAATTATTTTAAGAAGTCAGATTAAACTGATAAATATGGTGTCTTAACGACGACATCGCGCTCTTATCAAGTTTTTGGCACCATTATCAGGAAAGACACAATATTAAAATTTTTGATTTTTTTGATTTTTCTTATAAATAAATTATAAATAATTTTTATTTTTTTTAATTTTTATAAATATTGCTTACTAACTTTTTTTCTTTTTTTTGAAAATAAAAAAAGAAAAGAAAAAAAGAGACAAAACAGAAAGATTAGGACAAGGAGGAAGCTTCTAATCCTGCTTGGTGAGATCAATCCTAACCCTAGATTTTTATTATTATTATTACTTATTTTATATTTAAATTAATCTAAAAAATACTTGCTTAAATCTAATTAAAAGCTTCATGACAAGATTAGAAATCCTAATTGCTTAGAGCATGCATCATATTAGTTTTATGTTTATTTGCTTTTTGGTGATTGCTGGAGACAAGGTAAACTCTTCAAGTTTAATTAAATTACATGCATCTAGTTTAAGTTTTATAGAACCCCTTATTGAAAGTGATTGTGCATATGCAACTTTAAATCAACTTAAGGGCAACACCCAATTAAACAAGATAAGGTGGGAATTTGATCATCCTTTCTTGGCCCACAAACAATCAACCAGCATCCTACATTGACCTAAGCCTTTAATTTTAAAATCAATTAGACATCAGCCCTAGAAACTCAAGCTCATTAGGATAAGAAATTCTAAAAGTTGGATCGGATTAGGGTTAATCAATTTAACTGATGTTTAGAAAAGTGGTTCAGAGATGACTGGATTCGAAGGAAGGTGGTTACTTAATTGATTTCGTTAGCTTACCTGATTAAGCATAATTGGTGTCTGAGACAAGCAATGTGGGAACCCTTACCAACCTTACACTTACCTAATCAGTTGATTCGCTAATCCTACATTTAGAGGGCTTGAAGGTGATCTTGGCAGTTAGAAGCTATCTAAATCTAGGATAATCATTAGTCAGGATTGATTGACCAACTTGATTGCTAACCAATATTAAATCTAATTAAAACTAATTCTTCTCTCTCTTCTTAGCTCTAGAACTCCTTAGGACCTCTTCTTTAGAACTCTTCTTTCTTTCTTCTCCTTTTCTTCTTCAAAAATAAAATAAAATAAAATAAAAATTAAATTAATTAAATTAAATTAAACTACTTAAAAAATATTAAAAATAATAATTAAATTAAATTTTAAAAAATAATTAAATAAATAAAATATTAAAAAATTTAAAATATTAAAAAATTAAATAATAATAATAAAATAATATAAAAATATAAAAAAATCTAAAAAATCTAAAAAAATTTTGAACCATATATTAGGATTGCACCAAGACATGCACAGTAAGAAATCGCTTTATCTGATCTAGTTGAATCCAATCATAAAATTAAAAGGTTGAATCATATTAAATCCAATAATCAAATGGCTGAAAATTTTAGAGAACCATCTAAGCAGATGAAGGAATATTTTATTTCTTCCATCTATTATCCATCAACTTATATCCAATTACCTAAAATTCATGCTATCCACTATGAGATCATGCCGACCACAATCTAGATGCTCCCATCTTTCTACGGAAACATCAATGAAGATCCTTATAAGCATGAAATTTGCTCTATGATAAAGATTCAAAATTTAACTAATGATGCCCTTAGACTAATTTTATTTTTTCTATCATTAAAAGACAGCCAAGTACTGGCTTGGCATAATAAGGAGACCAATTAAAACTTGGGCTGAATTGCAAAGTAAATTTCTTAAAAAATTTATCCCATTTGGCCGAACCAACATTATGAGGTGAGCTATCACTAGATTTGCTCAGCTTCTAGAAAAATAAATTCACAAGTTATGGGAGAGACTTAAGAAACTTCTTAGAAAATATCCACACCATGGTCTGTCTAAGTGGCAAATAGTTCAAGCTTTCTATGAGGATTTAGGAGATCAATATAGATAATTGGTAGATGCATCATGTGAAGGTGCATTCATGAGCAAGAGTGAGGATGAAGCTTATACACTATTTGAAAATCTAAGTCAAAATTTGATTAACCATGCCTCACTATCCTCTTATGAAATTTCTCATCAAAAAATGGGCAAGAATGTATGAGATCAAACATCCAGAACCTAGTTCTAAGGCCGACCTGAACCTAATAGCCCAAAAATTAAATAAAGTGGACCTTCTTGCTTAGCAATTAGATCAAGTTTTAACCCTAGGTCAACAATCTCCTGCATAATTCACATCATCTTCTAATTATCAGAAGATTTGTTTAATCTATGCTAGTCCAACCCATCATATGAGTGAATGTCCTATGGTTGCACAGTTTTTACCTTTTATCCAAGAACAAATTCAAGCTACTCAAGGCTACTCCAAGCTTGTTAGTGATCATTTTTCAAATCCATATAATCCAGATTGGAGGAACCATTCTAATTTCTCTTGAATATCCCAACAGACTTAGGCTCAGACGCAAATTCCATCTATTAGGCTCTAATATCAAAATTATACCTATAATAGTTGTCAGCCTAGTCAATCCACTCAGCCATTGCATAATAATCAGCCATCATACCCACCTCCTCAATAGACTAATTTAGTTGACGATAGATTTAACCAACTTTAACAATTGATTTTGACTCAACAACAATCTATCGCTGGGCTAGAAGCTCAAATCGAACAACTAGCTAAATCTAACATAAGGAGAGAACTAGGTTAATTACCAAGCCTATCAATTATAAATTCTATAAACAACCCATCCATTGTCAACCAACCATCTAGACTAAATTATCAATCTAATGTCCCACCTAAGAATCCCCAATTAGAGAATGCCAAAGTAATTTTTAAACTTAAAAGCTATAGGATTCTTATGGATCCATACCAAGATCAGGTGAGAGAGGCTAGTACTGATGCTAGCCAAAATAAAAATTTAGAAGAACAGGTTAGTACTGAGACTAACCATATATAAGAATCTAAGCCCAGAACTAGTATTGATGTTGATTTCAGTTTAAATGAGATAGACATAGGAAAGAAGAGAATAGATGATTTACCTGAGATCTATAAACCAAAAGTTCTATTTTCTTCAACCTTAGAAGCCGATTCTTACAAAAATCAAGAGGCATACAATGAAAAGCCAATAGAATTATTTAAGCAAGATCATATTAATTTACCTCCAAAATTAAAATCGCTTGTAGATACCCTTCCAGTATCCATTGCATCAAACTTAACTCTTAATACAAAAACTCAATTCATGAGCATTCTAAAAGAACAAATAGAAAAAATTCTTGAAAAATAAGGGACTGAGAATGGGGTCATAAAATATGTTTCCAAATTTAACAATGAATGTATTAATAAAAGAATCATAAACTATCTTTTTGAGATTGGCAATCCAAAATCATTAAAATTTATCAATCTAATATTTAACATAGGACAGTAAGCTACCATGTGTCTGGCTGAAGACGATAAACTTAGCCCTTGTTAGGAGGCAACCCAATATTTAGTTTTCTTTCATCTAATTTATTTTTTTAGTTTATTTTTTTAGAATATTTTGAATATAGTTGGAGGAAGAACTTGAATTTTTAAAGGCATGTGCTGGACCAAAAATATACTGATTTAGGTGTGTTCTTTCTTTTTCTTTATTACACCATTTTTTTTTTCCATTGAGGATAATGTCGATTAAGTTAGGAGGGAGAATAATAAAATTTTTTAATTTTTAGATCCTCGAAGAAGTTAGTATTTAGACATTTGATTATGCTTAAGAATTGAATTAAACTAAGCATTTTTTAAAAAAAAATTGATGCACAGATCAAAGAATTTATAAGATATTGAGGGATCAAGTATTAAAAAAATCTAATAAAGAGTTAAGTCTAGAACATAAAAAGTTTTTTCTTTGAGTATTTCTAATTTTTCTACTAGCATCAAAGAAAAGTCTACTTTTTATGGACTTGTGTAAGGTAACTATATGTTTCTTCATATAAAAAAATTATTAAAATAAAATAATTTTCAAGTACTTCTCACTGAGTAACCAGGCCTCTTTGCCTAAGCAAGCATTAAGTTTTGCATCAAAAGGTGGAAAGGAAAAAGAAGCTCATTGTAAAGCTAGTCTTAACTCGTAAACTATTTGATTTGAGTTAGTAGGTCCGAGGGGTATTCTATACCTAATGCCCTAAGGCCAACTGGTTTGGGAGTCATTGGCTCAAGACTTGCTATATGAATCAAATAGAAAGCTTAAGGAATTAAGATACTCAATAATGGTACAACGTTAAAAAAAAAATTAATTTTTCACCAAATAATCAGATTTCATTATCTAAGTAAGCAATGATATTCACATCAAAAAGTGGACAATGTGAAAATAAAAATCAATAAATGAAGGGTGGAAGTAGCAATACACTTATCCATATGAAAGTTTAGATAAATCAGAGATAAAGGTAGGATGATTTTAAAAAAATTCAAAAAAATTTGATATTCTTTACTTAATTTTTTTTATTGATAAATATTAATATCCCAATGATATGCCTCACTTATGCTCTACTGAATATCAATGGCCATTTTGAAAATATCTTAGGTAAAATTTGAAACTCTAAAGTTAAAAGGTATCTAAAACTAAATTTATTCTTTACTCGAGGATGAGCAAAGCTTAAATTGGAGGGTGTGATGAGTAGCATAAAATTATTAATAAAAGTATTAATTTATTAATTAATTTATATTTATTTTTAAAAATTAATAATCAATTTATACATATTTTTTTAAAATTAATATTTTATTAATTAAAAATAATTAAAAAAATAATAAAAATAAAAAAATAAAATACTATTATCAATGGAAAAGGTTCATTTTTTATGTCATAATAAAATAAATTTGAAGCAAATCGAAGCTAAAATGGATTAGATATGAATATTTAAAGAAAAAAAATTAAAATAAAAAAAATGGCTTAGCCAGCTCCGCAAGATAAGCCACCAAGCCAAGCCAAGCCACAGAAGCTGACTTAGCCATAGAAGCCAATCAACTGATCTACGAAACTAAGCATGGACCACCAGCTCAGTAGAAGACAGTGAATCACACGTTGCCACATGGTGGATCTAGATCCTTAAGGGTTTATAAAAAATCTATCATGGCTCATGGGGTATTTTCATCATTTTAAGTGGCAAAGACAAGTGTTGATTCACTATGGTCTGTGGTATACTTGGTCTACGTGGTCCATGGAAATAGTAAGTTCATGATCGTGCAGTTGTGGTTGTTGCCGGACAAGATCGGACGGTGGGGATGTTTTCCTACTCTGATTCAAATGCCATGAGCACCAAAACTTCGATCCGATGGTAGAATTTGCTCCAAACTCAGATCCAATGGCTAACAAAGCTCCCGACGATGATCAGGACACCCAATGCACAATCAATGGCTAGATTTCCTCTTGATTAACATGATTGGATAGCCAGAACTTAATCCGACTTGATCTAGGCTTATACACATCTGATTTTGGTATTTTTTGAAGCCTTGGATCACCATCTGACGACTAGAACATGCAAAGACTTCACAAGACCTTTGATCCAATGATTTTTTGCTATTTTCTTTAACAAACATGGATCTATACTTCTCCTTAGTCCCATATTGTCCAGTAACAAATCCTCCAATCCTCCAACACCTATAAATAACACTCTAAGCCTCCAGAATTCATTAACTTCAATTAAGATAAAGCTTTGGTACAGGATAGAGCCAAGTTTGGTTAATGGCTACTTCGAGGCAACTGGTGCCGAGAGGAAGAGCTGGACTTCTACACCATCTTTCTGCCAATGCCGACCCAATATCAGAGATCGACCTATTTTAATTTTTAATTTTTTTTTTCTTTTTAAATTTTATGTATTTAAATTATGAACTTTTTAATTAATATAATATTTATTTTTATGCTCTTTATTTTTATTATAATTTAATTTTTATACTTTAATTATTGCTCTTTATTTTACTGTAAGTAGATGCTAAGATCTAAATAGTAGATCCTAGTATCAAGTTTACTTTTCTACACTATTTAAATTTTGCTTTTAATTTTTGACATCAATTTTATTTTCAAAATCTTTCTTTTTCTTTTGTAAAATCAAAGATTTCAAATCTAAAATACTACCTTCCCTGTGGATTTGACCCGACTCACTTTTATCAATGTATTTTTAATTATTTTAAGAAATTGGATTAAACTGATAAACATGGTGTCTTAACGACAATTTCGTGCTCTTATTAGTTCTCTATGCCCAAGGTGTGGGTGAGCTTTGGGGTGACCAAGTCCTAGGAAGACAATGTTATGTCACCTCCCATAGAGACAAGAAGCTTAGAGAAGCCCTGCCAATCAAAGGATTCAACCCCTATAATGGTGGAAGTGGTAGCATGAAGAATTGGCTAAATAACTTCTCTTAGTCCCCCTACACCAATCAAACTTGAGCAGGATCATGCATATTGGATCCCATCAGGATGAGGTCTCTAATGCCAAGATCCTGGATATTTTGTGAGCTAATGTAGACATCTTTGCTTGGTCTACCAAAGATATGCCTGGAGTCGAACTGAAGGTCATGGTACATCACTAACATGTCAATCTACTGCATTGGCTGGGGTGGCAAAAGAAATGAAGCTTTACCCCCAAATGCCAACAAGCGATCAAGTAGGAGGTGGTTAAGCTCCTGACAGCCTACTTTATTCAGGAGGTGAACTACCTCGAGTGGCTGGTGAACATGGTCCTTATCAAATAGGCAAACAACAAATGAAGGGTGTGTATTGACTTCACTAATGAAAATAAAGATTGCCCAAAAGATAGTTTTCCATAACGTAGGATAGACCAATTGGCCGATGCCACTGTGGGATACCATATGCTCAACTTCATGGATACCTTCTTTGGATATAATCAAATCAAGATGGTTCTCTAGGATGAGAAAAAGACCTTCATCATCGACTAGGTGTCGTACTACTATAAAGTTATGCTCTTTGGTTTGAAAAATGCAGGTGCTACATATCAACACCTTATTAACAAACTCTTCAAAGATCAGATTGGCTGGAATATGGAAGTCTATATGGACGATATGCTGGTTAAGAGCTGCCAAGTGGAGCAACACATTTTGGACCTGGATGAAAACCTTTTGAACCCTGAGGAAGTATCTCATGAGGCTTAACTCAAGCAATCATATTGGGAATTGTGTCCCAAAGCCAATCATCAAGCTATTGATGATTGAGCTTATTTATGTAAATGTACATGAATTAATTATTAATAAATATTATTTAACTTTTTAATCATAAATTATGCATCTTCTTTTAATGGACTCTTATATTGTGATGAAGTCCTTAGGACTATTTAAAATTGATAAAAGAGGATTTATCATTTAATCCTTAAAACTGTTTCCAACCAAATGATACATCATTAAATAGGATGATGATATTTATTAAGTATAGGTCATGGTGTACCATTTTGGTTGATTCTTATCGAAACCAAGGAGTGTCTGACACTGGTATGGCATATAAGTGAGACATAGAAGTACATCATCACTAAATAGTGACTCACCTGCTAAGTGCTCTACTATCAAGAGCAGCTCACAAAGGGTATGGACATGAGTATCCCTCAAACTTGAGATCATCTTGGTGATTTTCAAGCAACTCACTATGCTTTGGTACCAGACTATTGGCCTTTCTAATATAGTGATGGAAGGTTACTAGGTGCAGTCAAGTACTTACAAAGTTTGTGTGTGAGTCAAAATGAAATTGACCCCTTCAAACTACTAAAGATAATGCATCACTGTATTTTAATTTAGTAAAGTCTTGGCTAGGGTAATCCATGTGATGGATTTGAAAGGTTGAAATACAATGTGGCTGACTCATTTAGGGTTGACAGCAAACCGTAGGTCATCCTAAGCATTTAGGATCAAAGGGATGAATCATGCGGTAACAGTATGCCGAGGTTCATGAATATTGCTTTACAAATATTTGATCTATCCAAACATTGAAAATCATTACTAGATGGTATCTTTGATTAGTATAGAAAATTGTTCCTATGCTATTGGCTTAGTATTCAAACCTACGGAGTCACGTACTAAGTCAAACAAAGTAGGAAGGAATTGACCTAAAGTCTACATGTTCAATTTGGAAGTATGAGACTTGATAGAGCATATAGATTTATTTAATTAAAAATTAAGTTATAGGTCATACGGAATTAAACAATGACTATGTCAAGCTAGCACTTGATATGAGGTGTAGGTTTAATTCCGGGGATGAATTTCTCCTGGTTAATGATCTAAGGATTTTGAAAGAATAATTTCAAGTTCTAATTATTTTAGATCAGCATTAGATTGAACTTGATTTATTTGTGGCTAATTAGTTTAAATGATTAAGTTAGACTTGCACCTGAACCCTAATTAGATTAGGTTCAGTAGCCTTTCGAATTTGGTTCAAATTAGATTCGAATTAGATTCTGATTGAACCCAAACTTGAAGCAAATTAGATTAGCCTCACTTAGTCACATTAACCTAAGCTTCTCTCACCATCTTGGCCAACCAACATGACTAGGGGACATTGGGATTGGCGCCTCTCTCCTAGGGCATGCAGTAAGTTGATAGAATCCATGAGTTGGCACTTCTCCTAATTAATTTAGGACTCCTCATGTTTAAGAAAACATGATTTCTAACCAAAGTAGGATTTTGACCAGACCTAGAACTCTTTGTCTATAAATTAAGGAGACCTCTAGGCATGTGAGACATGCAATTTAGAAATCAAGAGAGAAAAAGAGATCAAGAGAGCAAGGGGTGGGTGTGAGCATAAGTTGGGCATCCTCTTCTCTTGGGCATCCCAACTTCTTGGCCATCCCCTCCTTGGGCCTTCTTTTCCTCTAGCATGGTGATCCACTGGTGTGGAGCATCCTCTCTTGGCTTGAGATTTGATCTCAAGGTTCTCTTTCAGCAAAGATCTTCATCCCTCCTTCTTGCTGAGTTTGGCATGCACGTGAAGTAGAGGATCTGCATGCAAGACTTCAGAAATATTTGTTTTCTAATATAATTTTCTATTGCAAATCAAGGTATGCCTTCATATTTGATATGAAAAAATTTTAAAAAGGAATCTATCTACCTTTTCCTGGCTTTTGGTTGCTAACCAAATGCCTATTTTCCGTTCAATTAGTATTTGAGCGGGTTTTTATGTATGCATAGTATATTTCATGATTTTTTCTATATTTATCTGATTTATTTTTTATTAGAATTTTTATATGAGATTAAAGTATGTTTAGATCTGATACTCTCATAATTTTTTCATTTAGTTTTGACTAAGTTATCAGAATAAAAATTGCCTTTGAAAACAGGACTACTGAAATTCTGTTTTACCAGAAATTTTCAGCAGATTTTTGTTTAATTAAAAACCAGATTATAATCTATTTTAAATCTGTATTCGATAGATTTTTTGTGGAACTGTTTCAGTTGGGAAATAGGTATTTGAGCTAGGTTTGAATCTGAAATTGTTTTGACAAGTTTTTTAGATTAGTTTGAACAAAAATAAAGGCATATGTTTGATCATCATGTAAATCTGAAATTTCCTATGCATGCATAATAAGGTTTCTGATAGATTTCTTTATGTATCCAGATCTGAATTTTTTTGTTACAAGTTGTATAAATAAAGGTCCAGATCTGAATTAATAAATAATAATATTCTAATTAGATTAGATATTGATATGATCATGTGTGCACTCTTCGATTGATTTTGATCAATATACGTGTAGATGAAATTAATTTTAGAAATTAGATTTCTAAGCTAAGTAGCATAGTAATCGGATTAGGCAGATCGCCATGGTTGTTCAGTCAAGGAGAAAAGAAGGGTTTATGGCCCTCTCCTCCTATTGGATGGGGTTCTCTTATAGCATGTAGGAATACCACTATGATTATTACTCTTGAAGATGAACAGTGAAAAAAACTTTAGAATTAATTTAAATCTAATATAAGATATTAGAAGTCTAAAATTAATTCAATCTAAAGTACCGAATCCAAACCATGTTAGTCATATATTTAATTAAGAATTAAGAGTTGTTTGCTAGGATTTAGAATTATGAATTGAAGATCCTAAGATAGTTGCATAATACATGGATCAATGGGTTAGCATGAATCAGGTCAATTAATTGGGTTAGACCTAATGTTAGAATTAAAGAATGGACTTAACAAGAGTAGTTGATCAAATCTAACTAAATGTTAATTTAGATTAGGTCAAGGATACTCTAGATCAAATATAATAGTTGTAGTTGGTCAAGTCCATATCTTCAATTAGACTAAATGGACCTAATTGTGGCTCAGTGGTCGAGCCCAAATTATTAGATGGATCCAATCAAAACTAATTAACCAGTTGGTATCTAAGATAAGTTTAGCAGTTTTGATCAGCGGTCTTTAATTTGGAGCCACTCATATAGATTGAGTCTATGGCCAGTTAATGACATATCGCTCCCATCGATTTTACTTACCTAACCATCTTGATGAAATTATATTTTGATTAGACTACTTGGTGATTCGAGCTAATCCATATCAATTAGGTAAATTAGTGTGATTGATTTAGGTGCCCCTAGACTGGCTTATCTCTATTCTTTTTTTATCTGACTTGGTGAAGTCAGTGGGAGGATCATGATTAGCTAGTCAATCTCTTCTCTTCTCTTAAAATTATTAACCAAATTCTCTGAATTATTAGATCCTTAAAAATAAAATAATTATGATGATAATTAGATCATAGCCTCCCATTAAGTTAGATGATAATGGATCCATTAGTTTGATAATCATTGGAGGTCCAAAGGCCTGGAGCTAATATGCTATTAAAATTATCATTCATAATATGATAATTTAGTTATATCTCTCTAATAGATGGTTAGGTTGGCTAAAGTCAGGCTTGATCATTCATTAGTTAGATATATTGAGTATGGTCATGTTAATAGTTGAACCTAACCAGACCTTTCAATGGAGGCCAAAGCCTATTGAAAAGGAACTCGAGATAAAATAATTTTCTAAAAGTTGTTTAAAAAAATAATTGGTTAAGAATTTATCCATAGATACACATGAGTTAGCCAACTAAAGTTGGGCTTATGTGCAGCCTATGTGGATTCTAATATTCGCTAAGAAATTAAGATAATTTCTTGAATTGGAGATAAAGGCTATCAATTCATATAAAATAGTGGAAGAACCTTTAGACTAAAGTCTAAGCCTTTAGGCTTAATAATTCATATACTAATTAGGCTTTGTTTTTTATGTAGTTTTGGTAACCACCTTGTGACTCCGATCACTATTGGATAGTGATAAATTGATGGGACTCAATTTTGATAGCTGGTATCGAAAGCTGAAGATTATCCTGAAGCATGAGAGAATTCTATGTGTACTTATAGATCTGGCACCTGAGGAGCCCACTCAGAATGCTCGTGGGATGGTTCGAGACACTTATCAAAAGTGGCTTAACGACCGAACCGTGGTACGCTATATCATGCTAGTAGTAATGAATAATGAGTTCATGTGTAGATTCTAGAATGCTCAGCTAGAGGACATGCTTCAAATATTGAACGAGTCCTTTAGCATTCCCGATGATGTTGAAAAGTAGAAGATCAATTGTGCTATCTTCAACACTCAGATGAGGGATGGGGTGTCAGTTACTGATCATGTACTGTACATGATCGAGTTAATTGAGTGCCTGAGCAAGCTTGGCTTTTCTTGCATGAAAAGCTTGGAAAAGATATGATTCTAAATTCCTTGCCTAGATCTTATTTTCAATTCTTACTCATTACAGAATGACAAAGCCCGTAGTCAATAACCATGGTTTGCTAGGATTATTGCAGAACTTTGAGAAGGATCACCAGCTCCACAAGGAGTTGGTGAATGTAGTGAGAGGGTCTTCTTCTAGGTGATCCTTTAAGAAAGGAAAAAAGAACAAGAACAAGAAAAACAAGAAGGTGCAACAACGTGTTGCGACACCTGTGCCCGGTCAGACCAAGAAACCCAAGTCTGACTAGAGTCAGGCAGAATGCTTCTACTATAAGAAGCAGGGATGCTGAAAGAGAAACTATCCTTAGTACATTGCCTTCCTAGACTCAAACAGGCTGAAGAAGAAGCAAGCTGTTGCTTCGTTAGGTAATTGTATGATCACATCTTGCAATCTTTCTATTTGTGATACTACTATCTAGGTATTAGATATTGGAAGCTTGTTTAATATTTACAATTCATTGCAAGGTTTACAAGCCAGTAGGGGATTTGAAGAAAGTAAGAGATTCCTGAACATTAGAGATGAAAGACTAGTTTCAGTTCTAGCTTTATGGATCATTAAGCTTGTATTCAATTCTCATATCGTTATCCTTAATCATTATCATTTTTGTCATAGTTTCTTATTGAATATTATTTCTATAGGCCTTTTGGCCAAGAACAATTATGAAATATCAATAAAAAAATATTTTTATAATGTCATTTTGAATGGTATTACTATAATGAATGGATAATTAAATAATGGGATTTACATATTATCATAGCTTGTTAATGTAGCCTACATGTCAGGTAAACACTCTTGGATAGATATCTCAGATGCCTACCTCTGGTATTGTAGACTAGGTCATATTAATAAGAACAGGATAAACATATTGACTTAAGAAAAAATCCTCAAAGTCAATGATTTTGAATCATTTCTTACCTGTAAGTCTTGTCTACTTAGAAAGATGACTAAGTCACCTTTTACTAGAAAAGATGAGTGAGCTAGTGAGCTTCTAGGTCCAGTACATCCTGATGCATATGAACCTATGAGCACAAGTGCTAGAGATAGATATCACTATTTTATTATGTTCACTGACGACCTATCCAGGTATGGGTACGTCTACTTGATGAAACACAAGTCTAAATCATTAAAAATGTTCAAACGATTCCATAATAAGATAGAAAAATAATCTGAAAAGAGTATTAAGACTCTTTAATCTAATCGAGGGGATGAATACATCTCCAGTGAATTTCTAACACATCTAGAAAAGAATGGGATTTTCTTATAATAGACTTTTCCTAGAACACCATAACATATTGGTGTGCCAAAAAGGAGAAATTGGATCTTGTTCGACATGGTTCATTCCATGATGGGCTTTGCTAGTCTGTTGATCTTCTTTTGGGGCTATGCACTTAAATTGGCATGTTATGTTCTTAATATGGTTTCAAGTAAGTCTATAACTAAAACACCATATGAGATATGGATGGAGCATAAGCTAGTACTCTCATATCTTAGAATTTGGGGGTGTCTAGCTTATGTCAAATATTTAAGTCAAGGACAAGCTCGGACCTAAGTCTGACATATGTCTTTTCATTAGATATCCAAAAGAAATCAAAGGATATTATTTCTTCTTTGCTGATGAATAAAAGATGTTCATCAGCCTTAAGGCGGTTTTATTAAAAAAAAAGTTTCTTGGTGAAGGAGCTAATGCCTCTAAGGTCGAGTTTGAGAAAGTTTGATAAGTAGAAGGACCGACACATATAACTAAACTTGAATTGAATTTAATTAGATCAAACCGAAAGCCCAATATACCTGCACCCTTAAGATGATCCGATAGACTACTGCATCAACCAGATAGATACTATGATTTTTTTATCTGGGAGAGTGATCCTATCGAGCTTGATGAGAACGATGAGGATCCAATCACCTACATGGATGTGATGCAGAGATTCGACTTATTGAGTTTGGTGATCAGGGCAGAAGTATAGATTTCAAAGCAAATTCTATGAAATCATAAAATCAAATCATAAACCAAGGACCATCTTATTAGAATTTAAATTATATAACATGATATTTTTATTTAAATTAGGATATAGGAACATACCTCTTATCGCTAAACCCTAATTATCGACCGTAATCCGTCAGGGGTTCCACCAGGTACCCATGTGTTTACCCTCCAATGTTGATTCACACGGTGTCTTGATCAAGCCACTAACACCTCTTTAATCCAATTCCTTCAATTAAAATTTTTATTGTAAGAATTTTAATTTTATTTGGGTAGAACCTCTCCTAGCCTTTGCTATCACCCTCCTAGCCTATCCTATCCTATCTTTCAATTCTTCTTGTCTTCTTAATTTTTCTTTCTTGTCCCTTTATCTTAAGGATGACTTCTTGTCCTTAATAGGACCTTGTCTAGACAAGGAAAGGAAAGAAATAAAATTAGACAAGAGAGATATAAGAAAGAAGGGAGGAATTTAGAATGCCTTGGACTCTCGGAGCACACCCGTATTTATAATTCAAGTAGGGGTATCTCCACCAAATTCTTACACCCATTCACTGGGCTTTTCTTATGCCCATTCATCCTTTTCATGTCCCATCTAAATATTGCACCATGTAGAGTTACATAGAAATAATCCAAAACGGTGCCTTATTGTAGGACTCTTCGGACTAATTCTACATAGTTTTCACAAAGAGTCGCAAAGCTTCACAATATGGTGCCAATTAAACAAGGGATGAGATCTAATCTCATGCCCATCTAATGGCTCTTAAAGTGTGTGCCAACATCTAGAAGGGGCATGGAATAAGTCAAGGCGTGGAGGAGTCCATGGTGCCTTAGACTCTTAGTCCAAGTGGCGCCAACAAGGGGAAGACGGCTAGGTGTCCAACGTTATCCAAATTCCTAAATAACTACCAAAGAGTTTTATGAGCAGAAGGAGTCTTCTACACCCCTCTTTAGATTTGAAGTCTATGTAAAAGGTTTATGTAGAAAATAAATTTCGATAAGTCATGAAAAAAGGTGCCAATCATCTCCATGCACCACATGTCCCAAGCGCAACCATGCACCAAAGAGAGAGACTTTCTAGCATGTGGAACTCAAAAATGAGATGCCCAAAACCCTGGTCATCCAGCAAGGGGTCAATCCAATTAATGACCAAACTTGATTTGGCCTAAATTGGATCTAATTAGCCCAATTGGAACTCGATTTGAATCCAATTCGAATCTAGGTGCTAGGATTTGCAACATGCGCTAGCATTTTCAATCTGCAAATATGATCTAATTCAATTAGATCCTTAAACAATTTTCTTTGTGTGTGACCCATTAGGTTCCACATTTAGTCAGCAATGGGTCTGGATATGATTTGACCTAATTTGGTTAGAACTCAACCAAACCAATTTAGGTCAAATCAAGCTAACTCGATTCGATTAGTTAGAATACTTTCTAATTAATGATCAAATTAAACTCTTTAATTTGATCAAACTCACAAGACAAGATTGACATCTAGCAATGTATAATGTCTATCCAAAATATATAAAATTTTGATGAAAATACTAAAAATATCATTCAGTAGAAAGTTACCATGAAATAGGATCCTAGGATCACTCTGCATCTCGAATATGACTTTGGATATGGAAACATGTCAAACCTAATATCATATTCATATTTCTCTCAATATTATAATGATGATTCGATTAATGAAATATTAAAAATTATTTTTAATTTTTTATCATGCTTTGGTCAAAGTCTTCCTGAATCATCATTCGATTAAAGCAAGTAGAATGCGATCTCCTCTTACTAGGAGTGATTGATTCAATGTTGACCTACTCACAATCTCTATATACAGTCCACCATATCCAAAATATCCCGTACATGGTTGAGTCATGAATGAGTATGAACCAAAATATGAATTCATGCATATAAGGTTCTATGGTAGTCTTAGGTCAAAGGAATACATGCACAACTCCCACTATGAGAACCATCTATTGATATATAGATAAGACTCCATTAGATGTTCTCAAGTTGGATCAATTCAGTGAACTCATTCTCTAATGAGCATCTATATCCTTTTATTAATGTCATACATAAGTGATTGTGAGATCAATCACTCTCTCTATCAAGCATACATAGGATGTGCCAATCTTACCGAAAATATTGATCCCCAACTCAATATTCCATCGATCAGAAATATTTAAAATTAGAATTTTAAGATTTTAGATCTCACTGGTATGATCTCATCATAATCCTAAAATCATAGCTCTAATTTATGGAGTTCATCATAATCTTAAAAATAAATAATTAAGATGCAACATATGATGAAATAAATATCATTATTGATTTGAAAATATCATCACATGAGTTTGGAAGATAAAAAAATAGTCCATCAAAATACATATTTCGATTGACTTGTAGGGCATATTCCTTTCAATCTTCCACTTGCACTAAAGCCCATCGCCCTTATATTTCATCCCGATACAATCGAGGTGGCAATCAAACTACTACTGTGGTAGAGCCTTAGTGAATAGGTCCGCTATATTATTCTTCATGTCTACTCATTCAATGACAACATCTTATCTTTTGATTATTTCACGAACGTGATAGAAGCATCTTAGAATGTACTTGAATTTATAATAAAACCTTGATTCCTTTTCTTGAGCAATTGCTCCAGTATTATCATAGTAAAGTGGTATTGGGTTCTCAATCTTAGGAACAACACCCAATTCAGTGATAAATTTCTTTATCCAGATAGCTTCCTTGGTAGCTTTACTTGTAGTTACGTATTCTATCTCAGTGGTTAAGTCAGCTATAGTTGGCTGCTTGTTACTCTTCCAACTCGCTGCTCCATCATTCAAAGTAAAGACATATTCTAAAATGGATTTGCTATCATCTTGGTCAGATTGAAAACTAGAGTCATAATATCCTTCTAGTTTAAGATCAGATCCATCATATACTAGAAAAATATCCTTAGTCCTTTTTAAGTACTTAGAATATTTTTCATAGCTTTCCAATGATCCTTTCTTGAATCAGCCTAAAATCTACTAGCTATGCCTAAAGCATAAGCAATATCAGGCCTGGTACATAACATGGCATACATTTTTTATCCTATTGTTGAAGCATAAGAAATAGAACTCATTCTATTTCTCTCTTCAGGTGTCTTAGGAGATATCTTCTTAGAGAGATTTATGCATTGACTCATGGATAATGTTGGTGCAGAAATCCATGAGGATGCTAGAGGAAGCTGGAGAAGGGAGGATGAGGCCACTGACTGGACCTGCAAAACAAAATCCTAATCGAAGGTGGGTGGCTTTGGTAGGACTCTCCGATGCTCAAGTTAATTTTTCAGTCAATTGGAATAGAGTGCTTAGGAAAACAAAGAAGTAGAGTAACAGAAAAGAAAAGAGAGCTTAGAGAAAAACATATCTAGAGAGTTTCTTTTATAGATAGAGCATATAATAAACTGACGATGATAGCCATAACCATCTGATAGTGGGCCGCTTAGACTACGTGGAGTTTGTTATGAAGGATGAGTTGTTGTTTATCATGACTTGCAGTCAGTTAGGATCCATTTGTTAGAGTTTGAATGAAGGATGAAGACTTCAATATATGCTGTAAACTTGTAACCGGCCAAGATCTGTTGAGGACAATGTCTAGTGGCTTTAAGAAGTTTCGAAGCCTCTTGGGTCGCATACAAGTTGGTGCCTCCTAAATTGAGATCTGAAGTTCTGTGTTCCATCATTCATGGAGTGATTGTCATGAATTAGTAATTTGACGAGGTTCTTTTGGGATGGCTCTAGTTGACAGGCATAGCATGGACTAAGTAGGTCTGCGACTGGCTGGAAGAAGCTCATCCTAAAAGGTATTTGAATGGAAGGACCTCAATTGAAGAAAGCATGATTAAAAGGAGTACATCCGGAAGGAGTCTGCTTGGGAGGAGCGCTGCTAGGGGGAGCATGACTAGAAGGAGCACTGCCAGGAGGAGCACGATTGGAGGAGTTTGTACGAAAGGAACACAACTGGAGGAGTTCATCCAAAAGGAGCGTAACTGAAGGAGTTCATCCAAAAGGACCGTGGCTAGAGGAGTTCATACAGAAGGAGCACGATTAGAGAAGTTCATCCAGATGGGAGCACGATTGGAAGGAGCACTGCTGGAAGGAGCATGGCTGAAGAAATTCATCTAGAAGGAGTGTGGCTGGAGGAGTTCATCTAGAAGGAGTTCAACTAGAAGGAGCACTGCTAGGAGGGGTGTGATTGGAAGGAGTACTGTTAAGAAGAGAGCAACTAGAGGAGTTCATCTGAAAGGGGCATGATGGGAGGAGTTCATCCAGAAAGAGCGCGATTGGTGGAGTTCATTCAAAAGGAGCATGATTGAAGGAGTTCATCCGAAAGGAGCATGGTTGGAAGGAGCACTGCCAGGAGGAGCACGATTGGAGGAGTTTGTTCGGAAGGAGCACGATGGAAGGAGTTCATCTTAAAGGAGTTCGATTGGAAGGAGTGCATTGTCCGCAATATAAAACTTCAACTGTCTTCAAAACTCATCACCAATCAAGGTCGAGAGGGTGGAACTTTGGTTTTGTCATTCATTCTAAGCTTAAAAAGCAAGGTTAATTAAATAATAGTTCTCCTTTACTATTCAAGATCGTCTGGTCGGGTTTCAATGTGCCTTCGACAAGTTTCATAGTATGAACTTGTTGTTGGGAGGATCGATGAATTCCTTCAGAATGGAGGTCAGTGGCCAAGAACTTCGATGGGGGTTATTTTACCCCCAACACTTATCTCTCTACTCCCTAGTTTGAATTTCAAATGAAGGAAGTATAGAAAAATCACTATAGCCGAAGTCCTTTATCAGCTTTCCACTCTCGAAGAATGAAATCTTTTGGCTTTTCTGAATTAGTGCCGAGATTTAATGCCGAATGACTTGAAAGGATAAATTCACTCAAAGACTCATCTGGCATGGAGCCCCATGTATGGTGCAATTATTATTTCATCAGGTACTAGGAATGAGTGGGACATGTGGTGGGTCGGGATCAGCTAAAAAGATCTTGTAATCATAACTTTCTCTAATTTTGTCCTTCTATTTAAGCCTTTCTTCTTCCTTCTGACTTTTCATCTTCATCTGTGCTTTCTCTTTCTCCTCCCTCCTTCGTTCTTTTTTGTCTCCGAGCATTTTTCCATTTTCATCAATTTTTCCAACCATCGACGCTCTGTCCGACTGGTTCCTACTCTCCCGAGCATCTCCTCGAGTTCTTCAGGTGTATTGTTCCTTCTCGCCCGTGACCCTTCCAACTGTCGGAGTCTCTCTCAGCTACATCCCATCATTTCGATCATCTCCTCACATCTTCCCATTGATCTATGTTAGTCCTCCATCATTTTCTTTTCTTTCTCTTTATTTTTTGGCTTTTTAATCTTCCATACAAGTTTTGCCGCTCTTTTCATAAGGTTTTACAACCCTTCCTTTTTTTATTGCTTTTTTGGGGATTTTTCAAGTTCTCTTCAATTTAAATGTCTTTCAAAACTTCATGGATGTTTGGTTCTAGGAGCCCGTCTGGTCCATCCTTCCTAAATCCTAACTCCAAAGAAGTGATCGAACTTGGGGTTGTACCCTGATCAAACTTCGTACCCAGAATCATTTCTTGTTCCTTATCCGCTGACGACCTTTCTTTAATTAGAATCCAATATCAAATCCCTCTTGAGTATGAATTAGAACTCCATGAACCAAGTGACCAGACTTGTTCCCTCCTCCAAGCCATTTTTATTTGTACTTAGAAGCTTTTTGTACCAGACTGAGACTTTCTCTCTGTCCTTTTGTAGTTGTCCTTTTTTATTTTTTGAACATCTCCTTTGCTTCTATTGTGCCAAACTTCTTTAGGTTTATTATCGGGTTCATCTCTCTTTGTCTCTCTACTAAAGTTTGTCCAACCATCTTCCTCTTCTAGAACTACTATATCTTCAAACGTCATCCTTCCGCGAAGGACTGATGGTACTTCTATCCCTAGTTCGATAAGAAAGGATTGTTGAAAGGAGCACCTTCTTCCATTCACAATTGGAAGAAGAAGTTTTTCTTTGTATCTTATCCAACTCTAGAATTAGGACTTCCCTTTGGGGCCTTATAAGAGAATCGGCTCACCGAGCTCCTGGATTAGATAGGCAAGATCTTGACTCCTCCAATAAACTGAAGGGTTACAAAGTTTCACAATTATTTGAACTTCTCTATGAGCAACTCTTATTCAACTTCGACCTCAGTCCTCTTAATCCAATAGGTAATTGGTCAAAGTCTACAAACTATCCATTTTACTTTTTTTCTCTAATCATACATTTCTTTTTTAACTATAGAAATGGACATCCAAGTGGTTGAAATGCTTACGAGAGGGCTCCCTGCCTATAAGAGGAAAGGAAAGGCACCTGATGAGAGTTCAAAGAAAGCAAGAGTTGATGTTCTGAGCTCTGCGGCTCCCGCCAGTGCCACCAATGCCCCTGAGGTTGTCCCTACCATCGAAGCTCCCCATGCTATCGAGTTTGGCACCACTGCCAAGGTTGCTGGGCATCCGATGCCGTTGAGCCCTCCTATCGAGGCTCGAGTCCCAGAGCCTTCTACTGAAAGGGAGGAGGCAGAGAAGAAGAAGATGAAAAGGGCTCTAAGAAAGTCCCAGCAAAAGACCTGCTGCAATGGGCCCAATAGTTTCGACGAGAAGTTGGTGGAGAACCCCTTCAATAATCACCAAATCGTCAGGGATTTCATTGATGGGTTCACCATAGCCAAAGTTGTAGACATAATTATTGACACTGATGTCGATCAACATGCTTGAAATTCATTCAGATCCTTTCTTGAGGTAGTTATCTCATCCTTTCCATTCTCTTTAAATTTCTTAATGTTTCCTTATCTGCACAACTCACTTCATATTTTTTTTACAAATAGGCCACCAATTGCTTGGCTACATTAGATCACTGAACCACTTAAAGTTAGAGTTGGTGAAGGCCCAAGAGGATCATCAAGCTGAGGTCGAGCACTTTATTAAGCAGAGAGATGAGGTCGACTATCGTTTAAAGAAAAAATCTATCAAGATTGAGGATCTTCAAGAAGCGCTCCGTAAAGAGGAAGAAACATCAGCAGGGTTCAAGACTACTTTGACCTTGGAAGAGGAGAGGAGGCAAAAGGCTGAAGTCGAGGCCGTCAAATTGAAGGAGCAAATTTTTAGGTAGATCCTAAAGATGATGGCCCAGGTAATAAATGAGTTCAAGGTCTCCTCTGAAATGAGAGACCTGAACATCAAATTCAGCCAAGAGGCCTTTAACAAGGGGTTTGAGCTCTGTGAGGATAGGGTGGCTAGCAAGTTTCCTGAGCTTGACGTTGGCTTCTTATTTGAAGGAGCTCCTGAAGGTGAAGAAGAACCATCCACTATCATGGTCGACCTCCCCCCTATCGAGCCTGCTGCTAAAGAGTCGGGGCCGACTGACGCTGCGACGAACTCCTTGACCACTTCCCCAGAGGTCTGAGATCTTTTTTCACTGTATTTTCTTTTTCTTTTTTCTTGCTTATACTTGGACATTTCAAATTAATGAAAAAAATTTTTCCTTTATGTTTATGCCATGGAATGCTTGTGTTTTTGAATGTTGGCGCATCACTATGGCATCACCTAGCTCTGATACTATATTGTGAAAGCTCCTGATCTTTAGCATGAACTTGAGGAAATCTTTGATATTCTCTAAGGACAGCAAACCACCGATCCACCAAGAGATCTATGATGGGGTGCCTCCCTCCTTGGACTTGAGGGAGGTGCCCCCCTTGGGGCGGCAACTCTAGAGAGAAGAGAGAAGAGAGATTGAAGGAGAAAAGATATATATTCTACTCCACATTTTAAAATCCTAATACATCCTATGTATTTATACATAGATATTAGGCCTGACCAAAAACTTTCTTAGCTAATCCAATATATGAAAGCACTCACTGAGCCCATGTACATCCATATCTCCCATGCTCTCATCCCCTGGATCTAAATCTAATCCATACACGTGTTAGCCACCTTAAGACCTTATTGGATCAGACCTTAAGACTCTAAATAGAAAATTTCATCCAATTCTATTCACCACCATCGAGCCAGCTCTATCAGCAATCAAGCTAACTCGACTGCATATCATCTAAATCCTATCTTCTATCTGCCTAAAACAATCGGTTTGAATGCACCCCGAGTCGGCTTGATCTCAGCTCGAGCCAGCTTGACTACGTATCCAAGCCAGCCCACTTGTGTGTCAGCCCCTTGTCTTGGCAAATTCTTCTTTTGGCTCTGGTCCTTTACTCCATCTTATGTCCCAGTAAAGAAAAAAACCTATTTTCTAGGTTAGGTTCGTTCACATCTGATTTGATCAAGAAAAATATTTCAAAAAAATTTTCTCTTAGATCTAAATCAAATCTAATACTTTTTAGATCTGATTTGATAGATCTAATAAAATAAAATAAAATAAAAATAAAATAAATTAAATCAAATTTATATCTTGTTCTTGGGTAATCTAATTATCATGTGATGATCCTACTGATTGCCTGAGGTTCTGGATGCAGCCACGCAATCGTCTGGCCTCTATCAATATCCACTCGAGTAGGATCTGGATATCTCCTCCTTCTCGATCTATCCTTCAAAGATCATATTTGGATCTAATCTTGAAGATCTTCAAAATAATTTTTGAAGATTCGATGTCGTCTCTTGCAGTAGTGCTGCCTTCTTCCTTTCTTGTCGCCTTTCTCTTGCCTGGATCGCACTAAACTTGAGCCCAAAGCCTCTTAAGCATGAAGAGGAGAGAGAGGATCTAAGGAAGGCATGGAGGAGAGAGGAGAAATAGTGTAGCATGGGCTAAAGCTAGGCGCAGACGGGGTTTATATAGACCCTGCTGCCCATGCAGTGCCACATCATCTCGGCCAATCACATCTCTTCATGCAATCAGATCTAAATCTGATTGATGGGATGACATCATCTGATCCAATTAGATGAGAGCCCCTCTCCAACACCCTTAGGTGGCAGCAAGACTGACCAAAGTAGAGTCCTTGGAGCCACCTAGATTGATTCCAAAAAGCAACCTGGAGTCCCATCTATATAGGACTCCAAGCATTCCTATCCTTGGGCGCATGCCTCCTTAGGCGTGCACCCCCTTCTTTCCTTTTTCTAGAAAGGGGATAAGCTCCTATCTGCTCTCCTATGGGTGCATGACATATGGGCAGAAGTCAAAGGGTGAATGGTCAACGTTTGACCAGTCAAAGGTAGACTTTTGACCAAAGTCAAAGAACAAGAAATGGCAGGTGACCAAAAATGGCAGGTAATGTCTCAAATACATAAATTAAGACAACCCTATTCTGACCTTGGACAACCTCCAGTCAGACCATAGTGAAGGGCTCTGAGTTGAGCACAAACTCCTTTAGGCTCAGTCAGAGACAACTTATTTATGATAGTAGAAAGGAAGAACGTTAGGTTCAATCGAGTGCTAGCACGATTTCCTTGAACCTAATTGAATCTCATTCAGATCAATTGAACTAGATCAGTTCAATTGATGATCACCAGACTCAAACCCTTGTTTGTGTGATCCCAGTTAGGTTCAGTTCTGTATGGTAATGGGATATGTCATGATCTCTATCATAGACATCATCGAAACTCCTTTCGATGGATCAGAACTCTTCTGATTCGAACAGCTAGAATGATCGATCATCTAAATCATTCTAATTGCTCCCAAAATCCACCAGTGACACCTAGCAGTATATGGTGGCAACCCATCAGAGCTAAAATGCGAACCTCTTGGTGCAGCTACCTGTGTGATTCAGTTCTTCTATCTTGAGGCCCCGATCAGATTAGGGTTAAGGTGAACTCGTCAAACCCTAGTCTCTGTCATATGATGTAATCATTCGATTCGAGTCCAATGTGAAAATCTAAATAGAAACTCTTTCTATTATTTCACTCTGCCATGGCCATGGATTTCTGGACTTGATTCTCATGATCATCATAGGGCTACTCCTCTACCACCGAGGTAGATAGATTCCCATCTTGATGCAATCCAGTTCCTACAATGAACATGTCATAGCCAACATACACCTCAGGGTTCCATATGGCTAGGAGACCGAGTAATGGTGTAGTCAAACTATAACACCCTCAAGGTGAACTGCCGATGCATCCTCAGGTCAAAGAACCAGACACACTACTGCAGCATCGAGTCAGTCATTGACGAGAAGGTAGACTTCCTAATGACTACTCGAGGTGGTCACGCTCAGTGCCCTCGTTCTCTAACGAGTACCTGTACTCTCGCTCGGTGTCTCCACACCGTAGACTCAAGACTCATCTACTAAAGAGAAGCGATCGTACACCAACCTTCCGGATCAATCACCATCCTCGTGATGATCCTACGGTCGGGAAGCATTTTATGAGTTAATAATGATTATTCATGTCTTAAATTTTCAACTCTTGAAAATAAGAATTATGATTATCATTAACTCAAGGGATGTATCACAGACACAGAATACACATTATGATGATAGAAAATAATTTATTTTATTATTTATAGTCAAAATTATAATTTTATCCTTAGAAGTGTACAACAAGTGTTAGCCAATTTTGGCTTTTAGGGCACACATATCTAACAAACTCCCACTTGATCTAAAGCCAATTGGCTACAAATCTAAGTCCCATCTTCTAAAGATGGAATTCAATCTTCTACTAGCCCAATGGCTTTGTGAGTGGATCCGCCGCATTGTCTGCAGAGTCGACTCTCTTGATCTCGACGTAACCCTTCTCGAGGTAATCACAGATGAGGTGGTATTGCCACTCGATGTACTTGGATTTCTGGTGAGACCTCGGCTCCTTAGCATGGGCTGTGGTGCCATTGTTGCCGCAATATAGAGGAATGGCATCTGATGGCATCACTCCAATCTCAACGGCAAACTTTTTGTACCAGAATGCCTCCTTCACAGCTTCTGATGCAGCGATGTATTCTGCTTCCATAAAGGAATCTGCTATCACTATCTACTTGAAACTCTTCCAACTGACAGCACCACCATTACACATAAATAGACTCCTAGATGTCGACTTTCGATCATCTACATCGGATATAAAATTCGAGTCTATATACCCCTAGACTTGGAGTTCTCCATTATCAAAAACCAACAACATATCCTTATTTCTTCTCAAGTACTTAAGGATACATTTCACAGAAGTTCGGTATTCTTTACCTAGATTTGACTAATATCTGCTCGTGACACTCACAGCATGGGCTATATCAGATCGCGTACATAACATGGCATACATGAGGTTCTCTATTGCTGAAGCATAAGGGATCTTGCTCATGTGTTCTATTTTCTTAGGTATGCTAGGGCACATCTTCTTAGAGAGATGAATGCCATGTTTAAAGGATACCAAACCCCTCTTAGAGTATTCCATGCTAAACCTCTTTAGCACTTCCTCTATGTACATCTTCTGTGAAAGTTCTAGCATCCTATTCAGTCTATCTCTATAGACCTTAATTCCTAGAGTATAGGATGCTTCTCCTAGATCTTTCATGGAGAATTCTTTGGATAGCCACATTTTAACTATGGTCAACATGGGACTATCATTCCCAATAAGAAGGATACCATCCACGTACAATACGAGAAAGATAACAACGCTCCCACTAACCTTTTTAAAGACACATGGTTCCTTCTCATTTTTGATGAAACCAAATAATTTGATCACATCATTAAAATGAGTATTCCAACTCTGAGATGCTTGCTTTAATCCATATATGGACCTTTGCAATTTGCATATCTTGTGATCAGCATCATTGGATGTGAAACCTAGCGGTTGTTCGATATAGATATCTTCCTCAAGGTATCCATTTAAGAACGTCATTTTCACGTCCATTTGCCATATTTTATAATTGAAATAGGCTGCAATAGCAAGCAATGTGCAGATGGATTTTAGCATAGCTACTGACGAAAAAGGTATCCTGATAGTCAATGCCTTCACATTGACTATATTCTTTTGCCACTAATCTAGCTTTGAATGTCTCCACATTTTCATCTGCACCAATCTTTCTCTTGCAAGATCCATTTACACCCAATAGGTACTATACCTTCTGGTGGATCTACCAAGGTTCCAGACTTGATTTGAGTGCATCGAGTAAATTTCTGACTTCATTGCCTCTAACCATTTCTCAGAGTTGATATCTAATATTTCCTCGTTATAGGTTTTGGGATCATCACCATGAATCCCATTACCTACGAGGAATATTTTCTCTACTTTTTCTAAAATAGTACCTAAGTATCTCTCAGGAGGATGGAATACTCTTTTCGATCTACGAGGTGGAGGAGGTAGTAATTGTATTGGCTCAACTTGATTTGGTTCCTTTTGGTCCTTAGCTTGTTGCTCTTATGAGACTTTCTTCTCGAGCTTGATCTACTTTTCATGCCACTATCTTGAATAAACTATTTTTTAAGAAAGATGGCATGTCGACTCATAATCACATTGTGGTCTTCTGGAATGTAGAAATAATATCCTAATGACTCATTAGGATATCCTATAAATCAAGCTCTAAAAGACCTAAAGTCTAACTTGTCCGTTTGTTATCTTTTGACATGAGCCGGACAACCCCAAATTTTAAGATGACTCAGACTTAGTTTCCTACCATGCCATATCTCATACGGTGTGGTAGGAATGATTTTAGAAGGGAATCCCTATTCAGTAAGTATATTGACAGTTAACAATGACTATATCCCCAAAGAAAATCAGGGAGGTCTGTGAAGCTCATCATGGATCGGAACCATATCCAATAGAGATCCGATTTCTCCATTCTGAAACTTCCGTTGAGTTGAGGTGTTCCTGGTGGAGTCCATTGAGAGACTATGCTATTTTTTTTGAGATAGTCCAAGAATTCCCGACTAAGATATTCACCTCCTCGATCTGATCAAAGGACCTTAATGGATTTTTCAATTTGCTTTTCTACTTCATATCTAAATTTTTTGAACTTTTCCAAAGCTTCAGACTTGTGTCTTATAAGATACACATACCCATATCTAGATAGATCATCGGTAAAGATTAATGAAGTAGACAAAATTGCCTCTAGCCGGCACATCAAAATGGGCCGCACACATCAGTATGTACTAGGGCAAGAAGATCCATGGCCCTTTCCCCATGTCCTACAAAAGAGGAGCTTTAGTCATTTTGCCATTGAAGACAAGATTCATAAGTTGGATATGACTCGAAAAGTCAACGGACTCAATAGCCCAATTTTTCTCCAATTTGTTAATCCTATCTTCTGCTATATGACATAATCTCAGGTGCCATAGATATCTATCGTTTTGGACTATCCCTAGGTTGTTTCACGGCATTCACGTTTTGCTCGATAGTTAAAAATAGGTACATCAATATATAATTGATAAAGATCCATTAATAAGGAAAACCACTTTGCAATTTTATTTCTTTCATAAAGAATGTTACAATGGTCCTTAAAGAAAATTAATCACATAGCCTTCTATAGTGCTAAGCATGAAATAGAAATCAAATTCCTGCTAGCTGCATGGCACATAATAACAGTCTTTTAATAACTAAGTCTAAACAAGATTGGTAATCGAAGAGGGTATGTTTCCCACGGCTACAATGCAGCAACTCTTGCTCCATTTTCAACGTGTAGGATCATGTCTTACCATCCCTCAGCCTCCTACTATCCTTAAAGATCCCTGCATGGAAGTGCACAGATGAGCACTAGAACTAGAGTTAAGCATCCAACTAGATGTAGATAAAATCGTAAGATTAGACTCAATAACGAGCATACCTCTAGAAGGACCTGCCTCCTTCTTATTCTTCAGGGTGGCTAGGTATGTAGGGCAGTTCCACTTTCAGTGGCCGTCAGTATTGCAATGGAAACACTTTCCTTTGTCAGCGACCTTCTTCTTTAGCTTCTGCCTTTTTCTTCTTTCCTCCTTCCACCTTTTGCCTTTTTCACAAACTTCTTCTTCTTTTCAAAAAACTTTTTCTTGGAAGAAATCCATTCCATAGCAAGCACTGAGCCTTTAGAACCTTTCATAGAAAGATCTGTAGTAACCAGCATGTTCATAAGCTCGGCCATAGAATTTTGAAGTTTATGCATATGGTAGCTCATGATGAACTGGCCATATGCATCAGTCAAAGGATTGTAGAATTAATATCATTCTGCAGATCTAAGTCCAACTTCACACCTGAGCTTCTTAAGCTCTTCCATGTTCCTTGATCACCATCAAACAATGATCTTGGACTGACTGTCCATCATGCATTTTAGCCTTGAATAGTTGGCTGCACGACTTGATACTTGGCTGCGCGACTTTGTTCACCAAACATCTCCTTGTAGGTGAGCCAACATTTGGCGGAGCAGTCCCGATTAATATCTTCATGTTGGCGCTGAAGCTCATCAGACATCGAGCCCAACATGTAATATCTGGCCTTATTGTTATCTTCATCCATCTACTTGTCCAGAGACGCTCTCTGTTCAGTGGATGGACGAGCTGGTAAGGTGGGAGGGTCCTGATCCAATACATGAGTTAACTTCTTGAAATCCAAAATGATTTTGAAGTTTCCTGAGCTAATCCTTTATAACTTGGGTCCGGTCAGTCTATGTGTGTCTAGGATACGTGCCAGTGGGTTGGACGCAAACATTTTTCTGTAGAGAGTTAAAGTTTTTAGTTAGATATTATAATTTTGACTTGATCAATTTATTTAAGATTTTTATTTTTAAACAAATTAGCTTCCATTATTTTTTTGGATCCCTACACTCCCTCTGTAGAGATGCAAAAATCTCTATGATTAATGATTTCTAGTGGATGGTGCGGTCCCACCAACTGACTCATCACCTCATCTAACAGTTATTGGTGATGGGTTAGCCAATGAGTGAACAACTCTTGTTCAATGATTCTCTAATCATGGTGCATCCAAATTTGATCTCTAATTCATGAATCTCACCATGCCTAAAATATTGATCCACTCCTTAGTTAAGTCAGACCCACCATTTAGATAGATTGAATTTTTAATTGAGTTTCTCATCGTATTCAAAATATTGAGCCCAATCCATCCTTCAGTCCATAGCATCCAATGCCTAATAGACATGGTTGCATCTTTTTGGTGCAATTGAACCACTGCAACCAATCAAGAATAATCAACCTCAGAAAGGGCCCGCACATCTACAATGGTGGAAGATCTTAGACTTAATCTTTTCTTAGGAAGATTTGATTTAGATCTCATTAAACTAGAGTTAACATAGTCATAATAATTATGACTAACCTAGTGGCATGGGTTAGCTCAGATTATTGGCCACCTTAGATCAGGACTGAGCCAATAAATATGGCCAGGTAAGTAAGACCGGTGGAAGGGATATGCCATTAACTCGATAAGAATGCATTCAAGTCGAGTAGCTCCCAATTAAAAATCAGTAGGATGTATCTACCAAACTTACCTTAGATACTAAATTGTTGATCCAAAACCAATCAAATTAGCCTACAATCTAGACTCTAACCACTGAGTCTAATTAGGGCTTAGCTTGATCGATCACTCATGTGATTCGATCTTGATCCAGACTTAATCCTATTAGGCTGGTTAATTTAAGCACTCTTGATCCCATTTAATCAACTATTGATTTAGTTTGATCAACCGCTTAGACCTAATTGAGCTATCCAAGCTCGAACCCAATTTTATGAATATATCTTAGATCTTAAATTTTTAATTTTAGATCTAATATTTATTTCATAATCTTAATTCTTAATTAAGTTTAGGGTTTACAAATAAAACATGTAAATAAAATCCTAGGATTTCAGGATCTAGGATTTTGTAGGAAATAAGTTCTTTATTTCTGATTAAGGATGAACGCGCAGCATCCCTACACATCATAAGAACATCCCATCGAATGAAAAGAGAGGGCATTTAAATCCTACTTTATTCTTATGACTGGATGGCCAAGGAGAATGCCTTAATTAGAAATATAAAAACTACAAAATGAGTTAGATCCATATCATATTCTCATATATAAAATCTGATCTAACTATAAACATATTTTGCATACATCTCATGTATCATATCATGCATATTTTTAGATCTAAATTATCTCATATCTATCTAAAAAATTAAATTTAAATTGATCACATCAAAATAAATTCTATTCTAGATAATTATGTAGAACTATTCTACAACTAGTCTAAACATGCATTCATCATATCTCATATGAATCAAAAATTAAATAATTTTATTTTTTATTTTTTAGATCTTATTAACATATTTATAATATAAAAATAAATAAAAAAATTAATCTAAAATTATAATTTAATTAAATTAAATTATGATTTTGCAAGACTATACATAGAATAATTTTATTCTACAACTAGTCATGCATCTTGTAGAACATAGATCTAAATTATTTAATTTTAATTTTTTTAATTTTAGATCTAATCATATCTCATGTGATATCTAAAATCATCTAATTATTAGATTAAAATTAAACTAAAATTAAATCTAAATAATTTATGGGAACCTGGCTCTGATACCAATTGAAGAAAAAAATCTATTTCCCGGGCAGGTTCGTTCGGATCTAATTTGATTAAGAGAAATATTTTAAAAAAAAATTTCTTAGATCTAAATCAAATCTAATTCTTTCTAAATCTAATTAAATAGATCTAATAAAATAAAATAAAATAAAAATAAATTAAATTAGATTTAATTTTACCTTATTCTTGGGTAATCTAATTATCCTATGATGATCCTGCTGATTGCCAGAGGTTCTGAATGCAGCCATGCAATCGCCTAGCCTCTATCAGTATCCACTCAGACAGGATCTAGATATCTTCTCCTTCTCGATCTATCCTCTAAAGATCAAAACTAGATCTGATCTTGAAGGTCTTCAAAATAATTTTTGAAGATTCGATGTCATCTCTTGTAGCAGTGCTGCCTTCTTCCTTTCTTGTTGCCTTTCTCTTGCCTGGATCGCACCAAACCTGAGCCCAAAGCCTCTTGGGCATGGAGAGGAGAGAGAGGATCTAAGGAAGGCATGGAGGAGAGAGGGAGAGAGCAATGTGGCATGGGCAAAGGGAGAAGTCTTTTAAAGCTAGGCACAGACAGGGTTTATATAGACCCTGCTGTGCCATGCAGTGCCACATCATCCCATTCAATCATATCTCTTCATGTGATCAGATCTAAATATGATTGATGGGATGACATCACCTGATCTAATCAGATGAGAGTCTCTCTCCAACACCCTTAGGTGGTGCTAAGACTGGTCAAAGCAGAGTCCTTGGTGCCACCTAGTTTGATTCCAAGAAGCAACCTGGAGTCCCATCTGTATGGGACAACAGGCATCCCTATCCTTGGGTGCATGCCTCCTTAGGTGTGTGCCCCCTATTTTTCTTTTTCTAGCAAGGGGACAACCCCTTATCTACTCTTTTATGGGTGCATGACATATGGGCAGATGTCTAAGTATCAAAGGTCAACGTTTGACCAAAGTCAAAAGACAAGAATTAGCAGATGACGAAAAATGGTAGGTGTTGTCTCAAATTTATCTCATAAATTAAGACAATCCTTTTCTAACCTAGACAAGCTCTAGTCAAACCAAGTAAAGGTACCTAAGTGAGCATAAACATATTTGGCTAAGTCCAGACAACTGTTAATGATTGTAGAAGGAGAATATTAGGCTCAATCGTGTGCTAGCATGATTTTTTTGAATCTAATTCAAATCAATTGAACTAGGTTAGTCCAATTGATGATATCTAGATCCAAACCCTTGCCTGTGTGACCCAGTTAGGTTCAGTTCTGTATGGTAATGGGATATATCATGATCTCTATCATCGACATCATCTAAATACCTTTCGATGGATCAGAACTTTTTTAATTCAAACAACTAGAATGATCGATCATCCAAATCATTCTAATTGCTGCCAGAATCCACCAGTGATACCTAGCAGTATATGGTGGCAACCCATCAAAATTGAAAATGAACCTCTTGGTGCAGTTACATGTGTGATTAAGTTCTTCTATCTTGAGCCCCGATCAGATTAGGGTTAAGGTGAACTCGTCAAACCCTAATTTCTATCATATGATTTAATCATTTGATTCAAGTCCGATGTGAAAATCTTAATAGAAACTCTTTCTATTATTTTACTTTGCCATGGCCATAGGCTTATGGACTTGATTCTCATGATCATCATAGGGCTGCTCCTCATCTACCGAGATAGATAGATTTTCTCTTGGTGTAATCCAATTCCTACAATGAACATGCTATAGCCAACATACACCTCAAGATTTCGAATGGCTAGGAGACTGAGTCATGGTGTAGTCAAACTATAATAGCCTCAAGGTGAACTACCGATGCACCTTAGGTCAAAGAACCAGACACACCACTGCAGCTTCGAGCCAGTCATCGATGAGAAGGTAGACTTTCTTATGACTGCTCGAGGTGGTTACGCTCAGTGCCCTCATTCTCTAACGAGTATATGTACTCTCGCTCCAATGTCTCTACACTATAGACTCAAGACTCATCTACTATAAAGAAGCGATTGTACACCAACATTTTGGATCAATCACCATCCTCATGATAATCCTACGGTCGAAAGCATTTTATGAGTTAATAATGAAAATTCATGTCTTAAATTTTCAACTCCTGAAAATAAGAATTATCATTATCATTAATGCAAGGGATGTATTATAGACACTAAATACACATTATGATAGAAAATAATCTATTTTAATATTTATAGTCAAAATTATAATTTTATCCTTAGAAGTGTACAACAAGTGTCAGCCAATTCTGGCTTCTAGGGCATACATATCTAACACCCAAATCACCAGAGCATCTATTAAGCCCCTCAAGGTCCTCACACCTAAACCTCGAGTCCGTGCAGGACTATATGCCATCTTCATCCTAGGATAACTCCTATCCTAGCCCTAGGACCACATCCATCCTAGACGCCCAAAGCCAATACCCTAGCTTTTCTTGTGGGCTCCCAAGGCTTGGAAGTATCACAAATCCTAACATAGAATGCCCATATTAAAGATAATCATGATTCCTCCTCTCACTGATGTTAGATCGTTATCCCAAGACATTCCTCTAAGACCTATCATTAAGGATCTGAAGAGAAAAGTTCATTAGACTAAGAAGAAATTGAAGAAAGTAGACGACGAGCTTCAGAGGTTGAAGAAGTGCTATTCGAAAGCTACAGTTGAAGTCACCTACCTTCGGCAAGTCCACAAAAAGGATGCCATGGACTATATCAATAACAAGCACTATTTGATTGAAAAACTAGAATGGGTGAAGAAGCTTGGCAGTGAGAAGGCTTGGACTTTGACTGCCATGGCAAGCTCTCTAGAGGTCGAGCTGAAGGCCGCATAAGTGAGGATTCAAATACTTAAAGGAAATTTAGTATGGTCCACCAATCGGACTGAGTATGACTGGGATTCATCGAAAGGATTCTTCAAATTATAGGGCCAGTTAAAAGCAGTCGAAGACTCATATAATGATTATAAGCAAGGTTGGTGCGGTCAAGTTGCCGATTTTCAATGTAAACTTTGAAAAGCTGATAGTGAGATCATTCAACTTCAGTAGCAACTATCGGATAAAGTTTAAGCTGGCTCGAGTAGAGTCTCACAGGAGATTCTTTCTTTGAGAGGCACTCTGGAGAGTCTGTCCATAGTGCATGAGAAAGATAAAACCAAGCTGCATGAATTGAAGATTCAAATGATGTACCAAAAGGACATCGTGAAAGATGCCGAAGCCAAATCTATAGTTCTAAGAAAAAGGTAGAGGAAGATAGAGGAGGAGTAGCACAGATGGGAGAGGATGCTATGGCAGCTCGATAGAGAGCCGAGGAGGAGGTTGAAGGTCTAAAACTCTTTCTTGTGATGGCTAGAGCTGGTAGTCTGAAGTCTAACCCCGAATAGGACTTCATCTCTCTTTTTTTTTTTATAACTGATCTTGTCGACCTTCCTATGTATTGAACTTTTCATTTTAATGAAAATACTATTTTGATTGCTTCATCTCAGTCGTATGCTTATATAGTTTTTCAATCTCTCTCTCCTCTTTCTTTTGTGTTCGTAATTATAGAGCTGCCTTTCAAGAATGATTGCAGTTCATCACAACATATGTACTCTTTAATGATAATGGTCCTTGGGTATGTTTTTCTTCGATTTGCATAATTGGGTCTTTGCATCTTTCATGTTTGGAAGAGGTCCCCTAATTTCGTTTATGGTTGATCATGACTTTTGCTTGAATGAAATCATCCTCCCTTCTTGAATATTAAATTTTTTTTTATGTCAGGATGAGATTCTCCTCCTGTTCCTGATATATTTGATCTTTTTTTCTGTTAGAACGAGGTTCTCCTCCTATTCCAAACATGATCGGCTTTTACCTTTGCTAGGATGAGGTCCTCCTCCTACCCCTAATAAAGTTATTAGCATGCAAAAGGATCGTTGAGGGCCTCTCCCTTTTGATCCATGTCAGGATGAGGTTCTCCTCCTTTCCTAACATGGTTAGCCTTTATCCTTGTTAGGATGAGGTTCTCCTCCTATTCCTAATAAGGTTATCAGGACACGAAAGGACCGTTGAGAGGATCTCTTTCTTTTGACCTATGTTAGAATGAGGCTCTCCTCCTGTTTTTGATATAGTTGGCTTTACCTTTATTAGGGCGAGATCTACTTCCTATCTCTAGCAAAGTCATTAGGACACAAAAGGGTCATTGAAATGGGCCTCTCCTCTTCTCCTATCTTAAACAACTGAAGATCTTCATCTATGTTAGGATGAGGTTCTCCTCATATTTCTGACATGGTTAGCCTTTATCCTTATTAGGATGATGTTCTCCTCCTATTCCTAGCAAAGTTATCAGGGCATAAAAGGATCGTTGAGTGGGCCTCTCCTCTTTGACCCACGCCAGGATGAGGTTCTCCTCCTATTCCTGATATGGTTGGCTTTTATCTTTATTAGGATGAGGTCCTCCTGCTATTTCTAGCAAAGTTATTAAGGCACAAAAAGATCATTGAAAAGGCCTCTCTCCTTCTCTTGTCTTAAATAACTGGAGGTCTTCATCCATGTCAGGATGAGGTTCTCCTCCTACTCCTGACATGGTTACCCTTTATCCTTGTTAGGATGAGGTTCTCCTCCTATTCGTAATAAGATCATTGAGATACGAAAGGATTATTGAAAGGGCCTCTCCCCTTTGACCCATGTCAGGATGAGGTTCTTCTTCTATTTCTGACATGGTTGGCTTTTAACTTTGTTAGGACTGAAGGAAAAAACCTTATTTCCTAGGTCAGGTTCGTTCAGATCTGATTAGATCAAAAGAAATATTTCAAAAAAAATTTTCTAAGATCTTAATCAGATCTGAGATACTTCAGATCTGATCTTATTAATCTAATAAAATAAAATAAAATAAAAATTAAATTAAATCTAATTTAATTGTATGTTTATTTTGGGTAATCCAATTATCTTGTGATGATCTCGATATTTGCCTAAGGTTTTGGATGTAGCCATGCAAGCGCTTGACCTCTACCGATATCCACTCAGGCGGGATCTGGAGATCTTCTCCTTTTCAATCAATCCTCCAAAAATTAGATCTAGATCTGATCTTTAAGATCTTCAAAATTTTTTTTGAAGAATAACCGTTGTCTCTTGCAGCAGTGCTGCCTTCTTCCTTTTCTGTCATCTTTCACTTGCTTAGATTGCACCTAAATCATACCCAAAACCTCTTGGGCATGGAGAGGAGAGAGAGGACTAGATGATGGCATGGAGAAAGAGGGAGAAAAGCTTTATAGCAAGGGCTAAAGGTAGAAGCTCATAATTCTAGGCGCAGATAGGGTTTATATAGATCCTGCTACGCCATGTAGTGCCACATCATCCCGATCAATCATAGTCCTTTGTGCAATTAGATCTAAATCTGATTGGTGAGATGAGATCATCTGATCTAATCAGATTAGAGTTCCTCAAAACTCTCCTTAGATGGCACCAAGACTGGGTCAAACAAGTCTTCTTGGCGCCATCTAGGTTGATTTCCTGAAGCAACTGGAGTCCCATCTGTATGGAACTCCAAACCTTATCCTCATAGGGTGCATGCCTCCCTAGGCGTGTGCCCCTTGTCTATCTACTTTTTAGTAGGGGGACAAGGGCCAAGGTTCTCTCCTATGGGTGCATGACACATGGGCAGATGTCTAAGTGTCAAAGGTCAATATTTAACCAAAGTCCAAAGACAAGATTTAGTAGGTGATAGAAAATGGCAGGTGTTGTCTTAAATTTATCTTATAAATTAAGACAACCCTTTTTTGACCTAGACAAGCTCCAGTTAGATCAAGTAAAGATTTTTAAGTGAGTCCAAACACATTTGGCTCAGTCGAGACAAGTTTTAATGATTGTTAAAGGAGAACATTAGGCTTATTCATGTGCTAGCACGATTTTCTTGAACTTAATTGAATTTTATTTAAATCAATTGAACTGGATTAATCCAATTGATGATATCTAAATCCAAACCCTTATTTGTGTGACCTAGTTAAGTTTAATTCCATATGATAATGGGATATGTCATGATCTCTATCATCGACATCATCGAAACACCTTTCGATGGATCAGAACTTTTCTGATTCAGATAACTCGACTGATTGATCATCCAAATCATTCTAATTGCTCTCAAAATCCACCAGTGACATCTAGCAGCATATGGTGGCAACCCATCAGGACTAAAAGTGAACCTCTCGGTGCAGTTTTTTATGTGATTAATTTTCTCTATCTTGAGCTACGATCGGATTAGGGTTAAGGTGATCTCATCAAACCTCAATTTCCATCATATGAATTAATCATTCGATTCAAGTCCAATGTAAAAATTCTAATAGAAACTGCCATAGCCATGGGCTTATGGACTTGATTCTTATGATCATCATAGGGCTACTCTTCATCTATCGAGGTAGATAGATTTCCTCTTGGTACAATCCAATTCCTACAATAAACATGCTATAGCCAACATACATTTTAGAATTCTGAATGGCTAGGAGACCGAGTCATAGTGTAGCCAAACTATAACACCCTCAAAGTGAACTACCGATGCACCTTAGGTCAAAGAACCAGACACACCACTACAGCTTCGAGTCAATCTTCGACGAGAAGGTAGACTTCCATATGACTGCTCGAGGTGGTCACGCTCAGTGCCCTCATTCTCTAACGAGTACCTGTACTCTCACTTCGGTGTCTCTACACCGTAGACTCAAAACTTATCTACTATAAAAAATGATTGTACACCAATCTTCTAGATCAATCACCATCCTTATGATGATCTTACAGTCAGGAGCATTTTATGAGTTAATAATGAAAATTCATGTCTCAAATTTTTAACTCTTGAAAATATGAACTATCATTGCTATTAACTCAAAGGATGTATCACATACATTTTCAAATACACATTGTGATAGAAAATAATCTATTTTATTATTTATAGTCAAAATTATAATTTTACCCTTAGAAATGTATTACAAGTGTTAGTCAACCTGGTTTCAAGGGCACACATATCTAACAAACTCCCACTTGACCTAAAGCCAATTGACTACAAATCTAAGTTCCATCTTCTCAAGGTGGGCTTCGATCTTCTGCTGGTCCAATGGCTTTATGAGTGGGTCTGCTGCATTATATGCGGAGTCGACTCTCTTGACCTCGACGTAACCTTTATTGAGGTAATCATGGATGAGGTGGTATCGCCGCTCGATGTGCTTGAATTTTTGGTTAGACCTTGGCTCCTTAGCTAGGACTATGGTGCCATTATTGTCGCAGTACAGAGGAATGGCATCCGATGGCATCTCTTCGATCTCTGTGATGAACTTCTTGCACCAGAATACCTCCTTTGCAGCTTTTGATGTAGCGATATACTCTACTTCCATGGTAGAATCTGCTATTACTGTCTACTTGAAACTCTTCCAATTGATAGCACCACCATTACACACAAACAAACTTCTAGATATTGACTTTTGATCATCTATATCAGACATAAAATCCGAGTCTGTATACCCCTAGACTTGGAGTTCTCCATTACCAAAAATCAACAACATATCCTTAGTTCTTCTTAAGTAGTTAAGAATACATTTCACAAAGTCTAGTATTCTTCACCTGGATTTGATTAATATCTGCTTGTAACACTCACAGCATGGGCTATATCAGGTTGTGTACATAACATGGCATACATAAGACTCCCTATTGTTGAAGCATAAGGGATCTTGCTCATACGTTCAATCTCCTCAAGTGTATTGGGATACATTTTCTTGGAGAGATGAATGCCATTTCTGAAGGATACCAATCCTCTCTTGGAGTTGTTCATGCTAAACGTCTTTAGCACTTCCTCTATGTACATCTTCTGTGAAAGACCTAGCATCCTATTCGGTCTATCTCTATAGACCTTAATTTCTAGAATAAAGGATGCTTCTCCTAGATTTTTCATGAAGAATTCTTTAGATAACCATATTTAAACTATGGTCAACATGAAAATATCATTCCCAATAAGGAGGATATCATCCACGTACAGTACGAGAAACATAGTAGCACTCCCACTGATCTTTTGGAAAATACATGGTTCCTCCTCATTCTTGATGAAACCAAATAATCTGATCACATCATTAAAATGAGTATTCCAGCTCTGAGATGCTTACCTAAGTCCATATATGGACCTTTGTAGCTTGCATACTTTGTGATCAACATTACTGGATGTGAAACCTAGTGGATGTTCCATATAGATATCTTCCTCAAGGTATCCATTTAAGAATGCCGTTTTCATGTCCATTTACCATATTTTATAATCAAAATAGGCTGCAACAGCAAGCATCGAAAAGATATCCTGATAGTCAATGCCTTCACGCTGACTATACCCTTTTGCTACTAATCTAGCTTTGAATGTCTCCACATTTCCATCTGCACAAATCTTTCTCTTGTAGATCCATTTACACCGGTACTATACCTTTAGGTGGATCTACTAAGGTTCAGACTTGGTTTGAGTACATCGAATCAATTTCTGACTTCACTACCTCTAACCATTTCTTAGAGTTGATATCTGATATCACCTTATCATAGGTTTTGGGATTATCACCATAAACCCCATTACCTAAGAGGAACATTTCTCTACTTCCTCTAAAATAGTACCTAAGTATCTGTCAGGGGGATGAAAAATTTTTTTTGATCTACGAGGTGGAGGAGGTAGTGATTGTATTGGCTCAACTTGATTTGGTTCCACAGAGTCCTTAGCTCATTGCTCTTGTGAGACTTTCTCCTTGAGCTTGATCTGCTTTCCAATGCCACTATCTTGAATAAACTATTTTTCAAAAAAAATGGTATGTTGATTCATAATCACATTGTGGTCTTCTAGAATGTAGAAATAATATCCTAATAACTTTTTAGAATATTCTATAAATCGAGCTCTAAAAAACCTATAGTCTAACTTATCCTCTTATTGTCTTTTGACATGAGTCGGACAACCCCAAATTCTGAGATGACTCAGACTTGGTTTCTTACCATGCCATATCTCATTTGGTATGGTAGAAACAGTTTTAGAGAAAACCCTATTCAATAAATATATAGCAGTTAACAGACTATGTTCTCAAAGAAAATCAGGAAGATCTGTGAAACTCATCATGGATCAGACCATATCTAATAGGGTTTGGTTCCTCCATTCTAAAAGTTCATTGAGTTAAGGTATTTCAGGTAGAGTCCATTGAGAGACTATGTCATTTTGCTTGAGATAGTCCAGGAATTCCCGACTAAGGTATTCACCTCCTCGATCTGATCGAAGAATCTTAATGATTTTTTCAATTTGTTTTTCAACTTCATGTCTGAATTTCTTGAAATTTTTAAAGGCTTCAAACTTGTGTCTCATAAGATACACATACCCATACCAAGATAAATCATCAGTAAAGATTATGAAGTAGTCAAAGTTGCCTCTAGCCGGCACATCAAATGGGCTGCACACATCAGTATGTACTAGGGCAAGTAGATCCATGGCCCTTTTCCCATGTCCTATAAAAGGGAGCTTAATCATTTTGCCATGAAGACATGATTCACAAATTGAATATGACTCAAAAGTCAACGAACTCAATAGTCTAATTTTCTCTAATTTATTAATCCTATCTTTTGCTATATGATCTAGCCTTAGGTGTCATAGATACCTATCATTTGGATTATCTCTGGGTCATTTTGATCTTATGGCATTCATATTTTGCTCGATATTAAAGATAGATACATCAATATGTAACTGGTAAAGACCGTTAATAAGAAAATCACTTGCAATTTTATTTCTTTCATAAAGAATATTACAATGGTTCTTAAGAAAATTAATTATATAGCCTTCTTGCGCTAAACATAAAATAGAAATTAAATTTCTGCTTGCTGCAGGCACATAATAACAATCCCTAAGTATAAAATCTAAGCCAGACGGTAGTCGAAGAGGATAGGTTTCCACGGCCACAACATCAATCCTTGCTCCATTTCTGACATGTAGGATCATCTCACCATCCCTTAGCTTCCTACTATCCTCAAGATCCTGGATGGAAGTGCACAAATGAGCACTAAAACCAGAGTCAAGCATCCAACTGGATGCAGAAGAAATCATAAGGTTAGATTCAATAATGAGCATACCTCCAGAAGGACCTGTCTCCTACTTATTCTTTAGGGTAGCCAGGTATGTAGGATAGTTCTGCTTCTAGTGGCCATCAGTATTACAATGGAAATATTTTTCTTTGTCAACGGCCTTCTTCTTCAGCTCTGCCTTCTTTTCTTTTCACCTTCCATCTTCTGTCTTTTCACCGACTTCTTCTTCTTTCCAAAAAATTTTCTTTTGGAAGAAGTCCATTCCATAGCAAGTACTGAGCCTTTAGAATCTTTCACAGAAAGCTCAGCAGTAACCAGCATATTCATAAGCTCGGTCAAAGTATTTTGAAGTTTATGCATATGGTAGTTCATGATGAACTGCCCATATGCATCAGTCAAGGATTGCAGAATTATATCATTCTATAGATCCTGGTCTAACTTCACTCTGGGCTTCTCAAGCTCTTTCAAGTTCTTGATCATGATCAGACAATGATCTTGGATTGATTGCCCATCATGTATTTTAGCCTTAAACAGTCGTTTAGTGACCTAATATTTGACTGCATGACTCTATTCACCAAACAACTCTTACAAGTGAGCCAACATTTGATGGGCAGTCTTGATATTTTCATGTTAATGTTGAAGCTCATCAGACATCGAGTCCAACATATAGTATCTGACCTTATTATCTTCATCCATCCATTTATCAAGAGACGCTCTCTGTTTAGCGGACGGTCAAGCTGGCATGGTGGGGGGATCCTAGTCCAATACATAAGTCAACTTCTCAAAATCCAAAATAATTTTAAATTTTCGAAGCTAATCCTTGTAATTGGATCCAGTCAGTCCATGGGTGTCCAGGATACGGGCTAGTGAGTTGGATGCAGATATTTTTCTTTTTCTATAGAGAGTCAAAGTTTCTACTTAGATTTTATAATTAAGACTTGACCAATTTATTTAGAAATTTAATTTTTAAATAAATTAGCTCTCACTATTTTCTCGAATTCCTACACTCCCTTTGTAGAGATGCAAAAATCTTCATGATTACTGATTTCTAGTGGATGGTGCAGTCCCACCAACTAACTCATCACCTCACCTAACAATTATTGATGATGGATTAGTCAATGAGTGAACAACTCTTGTCCAATGATTCTCTAATCATGGTGCACCCAGACTTGGTCTCTAATTCATGAATCTCACTATGCTCAGAATACTGATCCATTCCTTAGTTAAGTCAGACTCACCATTTGCATAGATTGGATTCTTAATTGGATTTCTAACCATATCCAAAATATTGAGCCCAATCCATCCTCCAGCTCGTAGCATCCAATGCCTAATAGACATGGTTGCATCTTTCTGATGCAACAGAACCACTATGATTAGTCGAGAACAATCAACTCTAGGAAGGGCCCGCACATCTACAATGGTGGAAGACCTTAGACTTAATCTTTTCTTAGGAAGATTTGATTTAGATCTCTTTAAAATTGACTTGACATAGCCATAACCATTATGACTAACCTAGTGGCATGGGTTAGCTCGGATTATTAGCCACCTTAGATCAGGACTGAGCCGATAAATATGGTCAGATAAGTAAGATCGGTGGAAGGAATATAACATTAACTCGACAAGAATGCATTCGAGTCGAGTAGCTCTCAATTAAAAATCAGTCAATCATATCTGCCAAACTTATCTTAGACACCAAATTATTAAGCTAGAACCAATCGAATTAGCCTACAATCCAGATTCTAACCACTGAGCCTAATTAGGTCTTAACTTGATCGATCACTCATATGACTCGACCTTGACCCAGACGTAATCCTATTAGGCTGGTCAATTCAAACACTCTTGATCCTATATAACCAACTCTTGATTCGGTTTGATCAACCACTAGACCTAATTGAGCTATCCAAGCCCAAACCCAATTTTATGAATATATCTTAGATCTGAAAATTCTTAATTTTAGATTAATATATTTTATAATCTTATTTCTTAATTAATTTTAGGATTCATAAATAAAATATGTATATAAAATCTTAGGATTTTATGATCTAGGATTTTGCAGAAAATAAGTTTTGAATTTCTTATTAAGAACGAACGCGCAGCACCCCTACACATTATAAGAATATCCCATCGAATGAAAGAAGAGGGCCTTTAAATCTTACTTTGTTCTTATGATCGGATGGCTAAGGAGAACGTCTTAATCAAAAATATGATAAATCTACAAAATTAATTAGATCTACATCATATATCACATATAAAAATTGATCTAACTAAAAATATGTTTTGCATACATCTCATGTATCATATCATGCAAGTTATTCAGATCTAAATTATCTCATAAATATCTAAAAAATAATATTTAAAATTGATCATATCAAATTAAAATTTATTTCAGATAATTTCGTAGAACTATTCTATAACTAGTCTAAACATGCATCCATCGTATCTCATGTGAATAAATTAAATAAATTTATTTTGTATTTTTTAGATCTAATTATAATATTTATAATATTAAAAAATATTAAATAAATATATTGAAAAATTATAATTAATTAAATTAAAATTATGATCATGTTAAACTATACATAGAATAATTCTATTCCAAGTCTAGTCATGCATCTCAAACATCTTAGATCTAGATTATTTAATTTTTAATTTTTTAATTTTAGATCTAATCATATCTAATGTGACATCTAAAATTATTTAATTATCAAATAAAAAATAAATTAAAATTAGATCTAATAAATTTTAGAACCTAGCTCTGATACCAATTGAAGAAAAAAATCTTATTTTCTGGATCAGATTCATTCAGATCTAATTGGATCAAGAGGAATATTTCAAAAAAAAATTTCTAAGATCCTAATTAGATTTGAGATACTTTAGATTTGATCTTATTGATCTAATAAAATAAAATAAAATAAAAATTAAATTAAATCTAATTTAATTATATCTTTATTTTGGGTAATTCAATTATCCTGTGATGATCTCGATATTTGCCTGAGGTTCTGAACGTAGCCATGCAAGCACCTGATCTCTACCAGTATCCATTTAGGTAGAATTTAGAGATCTTCTCCTTCTCAATCAATCCTTCAAAAACTAGATCTAGATATAATTTTGAAGATCTTCAAAAACTCTTTTGAGGAATAACCGTTGTCTTTTGCAGCAGTGCTGCCTTCTTCCTTTCCTGTTGCCTTTCACTTGCTTGGATTGCACCTCATTCATGCTTAAAACCTCTTGGGCATGGAGAGAAGAGAGAGGACTAGAGGGCGGTATGGAGAAAGAGGGAGACAAACTTTGTGAAGTGGGTTAAAGGCAGAATTTCATAATTCTAGGCGTAGATAGTGTTTATATAGATCCTGCTGCGCCATGCAGTGCCACATCATCCCGGCCAATCATGACCCTTTGTGCAATCAAATCTAAATTTGATTGATGGGATGACATTACCTGATTTAATCAAATTAGATTCCCTCAAAACTCTCCTTAGATGGTGCCAAGACTGGGTCAAACAAGTCTTCTTGGCGCCATCTAGGTTGATTCCCTAAAGCAACTGGAGTCCCATCTGTATGGGACTCCAAACCTTATCCTCATGGGGCACATGCCTCCCTAGGCATGTTCCCCTTCTCTATCTACTTTTTAGTAGGGGGACAAGGGCCAAGGTTCTCTCTTATGGGTGCATGACACATGGGCAGATGTCTAAGTGTCAAAGGTCAACATTTGACCAAAGTCCAAAGATAAAATTTAGCAGGTGATGGAAAATGGCAGGTATTGTCTCAAGTTTATCATAAAAATTAAGATAATCCTTTTCTGACCTAGACAAGCTCTAGTCAGACAAAGTAAAGGTTCCTGAGTGAGCCCAAATATATTTGGCTCAGTTGAGACACGTTTTAATGATTGTTAAAGGAGAACATTAGGCTCAATCATGTGCTAGCACAATTTCCTTGAACCTAATTGAATTTTATTTAAATCAATTGAACTGGGTTAATCCAATTGATGATATCCAGATCCAAACCCCTGTTTATATGATCTAGTTAGTTCAATTTTGTATGGTAATAGGATATTTCATGATCTCTATCATTGACATCATCGAAACACCTTTCGATGGATTAGAACTTTTCTGATTCAGATAACTAGTATGATTGATCATCCAAATCATTCTAATTGCTCTCAAAATCCACCAGTGACATCTAGCAGCATATGGTGGCAACCCATCAGAACTAAAAGCAAACCTCTCGGTGTAGTTTTCTGTGTGATTAAGTTTCTCTATCTTGAGCCCCGATCAGATTAGGGTTAAGGTGATCTCGTCAAACCTTAATTTTTGTTATATGAATTAATCATTCGATTCAAGTCTAATGTGAAAATCCTAATAGAAACTCTTTCTATTATTTTACTCTGCCATGGCCATGGGCTTATGAACTTGATTCTTATGATCATCATAGGACTACTCCTCATCTACCGAGGTAGATAGATCTCCTATTGATGCAATCTAATTCCTACAATGAACATGCTATAGCCAACATACACCTCAGGATTTCAAATGGCTAGGAGACCGAGTTATGGTGTTGTCAAACTACAACACCCTCAAGGTGAGCTGTTGATGCACCTCAGATCGAAGAACCAGACACACCACTATAGCTTCGAGCCAGTCATCGATGAGAAGGTAGACTTTCTCATGATTGCTCGAGATGGTCATGCTCAGTGCCCTCGTTCTCTAATGAGGACCTATACTCTTGCTCCAGTATCTCTACACCAGAGACTCAAGACTCATCTATCCTAAAGAAGCGATCATACATCAATCTTTCGGATCAATCACCATCCTCATAATGATCCTACGGTCTAGAGCATTTTATGAGTTAATAATGAAAATTCTTGTTTTAAATTTTCAACTCTTAAAAATATGAACTATCATTGCCATTAACTCAAGGGATGTATCACAGACACTTTCAAATACACATTATGATAGAAAATAATGTATTTTATTATTTATAGTTAAAATTATAATTTTACCCTTAGAATTATATTACAAGTGTCAATCAATCTGGCTTCAAGGGCACACGTATCTAATAGGGATGAGGTTCTCCTCCAGTCCCTAGCAAAATCATTGGCGCACAAAAGGGCCATTGAAAGGGCCTATCCCCTCCTCCTGTCTTAAACAATCAGAGATCTTCATCCATATCAGGATGAAGTTCTCCTTCTATTCCTGACATGGTTAGCCTTTATCCTTGTTAGGATGAGGTTATCCTCCTATTTCTAATAAGATCATCAGAGCATGAAAGGTCTCTTGAGAGGGCCTCTCTCCTTTGACCCATGTCAGGATGAGGTTCTTCTCCTATTTTTGACATGGTTGGCTTTTACCTTTGTTAGGACGAGGTCCTCCTCCTATCCCTAGTAGAGTCATTGGAGCACAAAAGGGCTATTGAAAGAGCCTCTCTCCTCCTCCTATCTTAAACAATCGAAGGTCTTCATTCATGTCAGGATGAGGTTCTTCTCCTATTCTTGATATAGTTAGCCTTTACCCTTGTTAGGATGATGTTCTCCACCTATTTCTAACAAGATCATCGGGACATGATAGTGCTACTAAGAGGGCCTCTCCCCTTTGACCTATGTCAGGATGAGGTTCTCCTCTTATTCCTGACATGGTTGGCTTTTACCTTTGTTAGGATGAGATCCTCCTCCTATCTCTAGCAAAGTCATTGGGACATAAAAAGACCGTTGAAAGAACCTCTCCCCTCCTCCTATCTTAAACAACCGGAGGTCATCTACTTCATTTAAGGATGAAGCTTGGTTAAGTTGTTTCCTACCATCATATAATTTGGCACCAAGGAACAACAATATTGAAATAAGAAAATTTTATTGAAGCAAGATTATTGATAATACATTTGTAAGTTCTTTGAGTTTCAAGGCCACGAGAGTGCTAATCCTCCAAGCTCCTTTAGATAACATGTTACCGGTCAGACAACTTCTACGACCTCATAATGGCCTTCCCAATTTAGGATGAGCTTTCCTTGATTTTGAGGTTGCAAAATATCTGCTCTCCAAACTATGAGATCTCCTACTTTTATTGTCTTAGTTCTGACCCTAGAGTTGTAGTAGCAAGCTGCTTTCTGCTTGTAGACTGTCATTCGAATTTGAGCTTTCTCTCACTTTTCTTCAAGCAAGTTGAGATTTTCTCTGAGATCTTGTGAGTTGTTTTGCTCACTAAAAGCTTCAACTCGCATTGAAAGAAGTTGAAGCTCAATTGGGATGACTGTCTCTATCCCAAAAGCCAATACAAAAGAGGTTTCTCTAGTTGGCAACCTTTGAGTGGTTCTGTAAGTCCAAAGCACGTGATAAAGTTCATCCACCTAGATTCTTTTTGCTCTTTTAAGCATGGTCTTTATCTCTTGAAGCAAAGTTCTATTAGTTACTTCAGTCTCACCATTCACCTATGGATGAGCTACTGATTGAAGTAGTGAGAAATATTCAAGTTTTCATAGAATTCAGCAAACTCTGCTCCTGCAAATTGACATCCATTATCAATAATTAATGTCTGTGGTAGATCAAATCTATAGACTATCAACTTTCAGATGAAGTCCTATACTTTAGCTTCAGTGATCTTTGCTAGAGGTTCGGTCTCAACCTACTTAGTGAAATAATCTACAGCCACCAACAAGAACTTTCGTTGTCTAGATGCCATGAGAAAAAGCCCAAGTATATCCATCCCCCATTGTGCAAATGGCCAAAGAGCACCCAATGGCATGAGCTATGAAGCCAGCTATCTCTAAATATTTGCATTTTTCTAACATCTATCATATTTTCTTACATAATCCATCGCATCCTAGTGCATCGTTGGTCAATAGTATCCCTGTCAAAGTAACTTATATGATAAGGATCTTACCCCCAGATGATTTTCATATATTTCTTTGTAAACTTTCCTCACGGCATAATCAGCTTCAGAAGGTCGGAGATATTTAAGGAGTGGTAAGGAATACGATCTCTTGTACAACTTATTTTCATATAAAATATAACAAGAAGCCTGATTTCTTAACTTCCAAGCTTCTTTGTGGTCTCTGGGAAGAACTCCATCTCTGAGATAAGAAATCAATGAATCAATCCAGCTAGGCTAATGATCGACTTGCATTACTACCTGGGGTTCTTCAAAACTTGGTTACTGCAGAACTTCATAGAAGACTTCTTTCGATAGTTCATTTGGGGTTAAGATGGTTAACTTAGAGAGGAGATCGGCTCTGATATTTTCTGCTTTAGGGATCTGCTAGATATCAAAACTAATAAAGGCCGAACTTGAACTCTTCACTTTTTTTAGGTACTTTTTCATACTTTCTTTCCAAGCTTCAAAGGTATTACTGATTTATCCCACCACTAGTTGAGAATCACTATAAACCTTCAAATGTTTCACTCCTAATTCATTGGCTATTCTCAGTCCTGCAATCAAGGCTTTGTATTCTGCCCCATTATTGGTAGTGGGGAACACAAAGCGCAAAGCATATTCGGCTATATCTCCTTCTGGATTAATAAGAGTCAAGCCTGCACCCATCCCAAAAGCTTTATATGAACCATCCACATGCAATGCCCAAAAGTTCTCAAAGAGGTTAGCCTTTTCTATACGGGAGCTAGGGATGTGAATGAAGGAACCAGATCTAGAATTTCATGGGTAGATCTTGAAACTTTTTCAAGATCATGTAGCGAAAGACTTAAATATATATAAAAATATCCTAGATCTAAGATTTATTATATGATCAAGGCATGATATTAAATCAAAAATTAAAAATACAAAGAAAATGTTAACATGTTGATCTCATCAACATGCTACAATACTACATCAAATGTAGCTATAGAATAACAGATTAGATCTGATACTCGAGCAAGTTAGATGTTCTAACTTGCTGATCCAAACTTGAGGATGAAGTCATGAGCTGCACACTCATCTGGCCTCTAGGATTCATCCACATGAGCCTACAAACATGATCTGAGATCCTGATGTAGAAAATCAGCACAGCATGCTAGTATTGTGCTGATCTCTCTTCAACGGTCGATTCGATGTATCCTTCTTCGAGACTTGGACTCTCCAAAATATTAGAAGAAATAAGAGAGATTTTAGATCTAAGACTCTCTTAAAGAAATCTCAAAAGGAGGAGCAGAGAAAATCAAAACAGCCCTAAAAGAAGACCCTCTTTTTCTTCTCTTTTCTCTCACCTAGATACCTAGTTTGGTGTCTATGGAATCCCCATGCCCAGAGGTTCTCTCTCTCTAATTTTTTCACACTTCAAATCTCTCTTAATAGTCTATATTCCATGAAAAAATAAGGCCAAAATTCATCCTAAATTTATAGAAAAAGAAGAATCCTTGTCTAGGTCAAAAACTAGACAAGGAAGGACTAGTTTTGGCAAGAGGTTGGGGTGCCCAACTCTTGGACGCCCCTCTTTTGATTTTTTGGTGAATCCTATGAGCTCAGAAGTGGCACTCCCAAGTCTTGAAAACATGAAAAAATAGATCATGGGAAGACTGGAGCGAGTCGAAAGAAGAATCAGTCTCAATAGTAAAGTTTAGAAATTGGGCCGGCTCACTCTGAGACTGAGCTAGCTCAGTTGGAAACTGAGTCGGTTTAGTCCAGGACTGGGTCGGCTGATCTCAGAGAAAAATTCAAATAGAGAGTAGCATTTTTGGGCTATTGGTATGGTACATAACTGGATTAGCTTAGTCTGAAATTGAGCCGACCTAGTCGCAGGTTAGTCGGCTCAGTCTGAAACTAGGCCGACTCAATTTTCATGGGTTATTATTTTATATACGTGGGTTATTTGGATTTTGGATGCTTTTCTATGAGCTTGGGCTTGACCCTTTGTAAAGTATATATACTGAAAATAGGTCAAGATTATTAGAGTGCTGAAATATACTGAATAAAAGCTCTTTTCTTCTGAAAATCTCTTCTTCTCTTATTCTCTATTTCTTGATTTATTTGATTGTGCTTCTATAGAGATCTCTAAGAAGTACTTTCTTGATTACTTGGCTAATCACCAACAGCCATGCCGATCTATATGGGAAGAGCACATATTCCCAACATTTGGTATCAAAGTGGTATTGTGTGGAAGGAAGGAAGACACCTAGGATTTACTACATCCAGAATTTGTTGCACCAAGTTTTATCCTAAAACTTTTAGTTTGCTTTATGGTTGTCTCTAGATTGAGGTGGAGATTGTTTACATGAAGGAACGATGATATAGAAGTTTGGAAAGACAATTTAGGGCTAGTTAGATCTTCTATGAAGGATAGTTTTATTGGTGTGTGATTGTGAAGGGTGTTAGAGATTTGTTCTTAACCTATTTGAAGTCATAGGATCAAGTGGATTCAAGATGAATTTTGAGAAGTTCGATGGCAAGAAAAACTTTATCCTATGGCAGCAAAGAGTAAAGAACTTATTGGTTCAGCAGAGGATCTACAAGATTTTGACAAAAGAAAGGTCGAAAAAGATCAGTGCTGAGGACTGAAAAGAGCTGGAGGAAATTGCTTTTAGCATAATTTGGATGTGCTTGGTTGATCAGGTTTTGCCCAAGGATTGCACAGAGACTATGGCAAAGGGGCTCTGGGAGAGATTGGAGATCATATACATGGGGAAGTACATGATGAACAAGCTATGGTTGGAAAAATAGCTGTATAGTTTGAGGATGCCCAAAGGCGGAGATCTTATTGCACATATCCAAAGATTCAATCTGGTGTGTTCTGAGGTGATGAGTTTGGATGTGAAGATCGATGAGGAGGATCGGACATTGCTGCTATTATGTCTCTTCTAGGTTCGTATGATGGTCTCATAAGAACTCTAGTTTATGGGAAGGAGATCCTAAACTATGAAGAGGTTGTTGGTGTGCTCAGATCAAATGAGCAAAGGGAGAAGATCAACAAGGAAAACCCTAAGTCTGAGATCTTGACTGTGAATGAAAGATAGGAAAGATCAAAGGAGAAGATAAGAGGAAAATTCAAGGGTAGGTCAAAGTCTCACGATCAGAGGAAGATGACATTGAAATGTTTTAAATGTCATCAGTCTAGACACCTAAGAAGAGATTGTCCCCTTTTGAGATAAAAAAAAGGGAAGGCCAGCAAGGAAGATGATCAGCTTCTGTGAGCAGTTAAGAAGACCTGCTAGCTGTATCAGATGGATCCACAGAATGTGATACCATGTGGATATTAGATTCAGCATGCTCGCACTACTGTACTTCTCATCAGGAGTAGTTTGCTACCTACCAGAAGGCCGATGGTGGAAGTGTCAGCCTTGGAGATGATCACTCGTGCAACGTAGCTGAAATTGGCTCTATCAGGGTGAGGATGTACGATCGGATCATTCGTACATTATCAAATGTCAGGCATGTACCAGAGTTGAAAAAAAATTTGATTTTTTTGGGCTACTTGGAGGAGCAGGGTTATGGTTTTAGTAGCCAGGCTGGAAGTAGATGTCTGAAAATTTCCAAGAAAGCTTTGGTGGTGATGAGAGGTAGAAGACTGAGCAACAATCTTTACAGAATGGATGGCTCAGTAGTAAATGATAGTGCAGAGGTGCTAGCAGCGACACAAGAGGAGTAGATTTTATATCGATTGTGGCACTATCAGATGGGTCATATGAGTGACCGTGGGCTCACAGAACTAAGCAAAAGAGGTATGATCCCAGCCCTGAAGAAGGAGGGCACAGATCTTTGTGAGCCATATATCTTTGGCAAATAGCATAGGATGAAGTTTGCCAGAAGTACCAAGCGCAGTGAGGGAGTGCTGGATTTAGTGTACTTGGATGTGTGGGGACCAGCTCCTATATCAGCTAGAGGTGGGGCAAAATACTTTATTACTTTCATTGATGATTTCTCAAGAAAGACGTGGATTTATCTGATCAAAGAAAAATCAGAGGTGTTTGCCCGGTTCAAAACCTGGAGAGCTAAAGTAGAGGAGTTAGGAAGATAGGTTAAGTGTCTGAGGTCGGACAATGGAGGAAAGTATACTAGTCTGGAGTTTAGGAAGTACTGTGAGGAAAATGATATCAAATGCCATTACATGGTGAGGATGACTCCCTAGCAGAATGGTGTTGTAGAGAGAATGAACCGGACACTAATCAAGAAGGCATGTAGTTTGAGGCTGCAGACATCACTCCCAAAGTCCTTTTGGGATGATGCTCTAACTTTTTCTTATTTTCTTGTGAACAGGTCCCCTCATTATAAGCTAAATGGAGGCATTCCAAAAGAGATCTGGAGTGAAAAGAAGGTGGAGCTTGGCCACCTAAAAGTCTTCGGTTGCACAGCCTATGCACATGTAGAGGCAACCAAGAGGAGCAAATTGCATCCGAAATTTTAAAAGATGACATTCATACGGTATCCAAAGGGAGTCAAGGGGTACCTGCTATGGGACTTTCAGGCACAAAAGTCAATGATCAGTAGGGACATTATCTTTGATGAGAAAAGCATCTTGAGGAGGTTTAGCATAAATGAAACTAAAAAAACAAAGATGAACAGCGATGGCCAGTCAGAGAATGATGGTATGAAGGTTACATCCATTTACAAGAGTGTTCCTATTGAGGTGGAGCTGGGTAGAAAAGTATTGTCTCAGATTGAAAATCAGCATGGAGGGCCAGCAGTTCAGACAGATGTGCAGGAGCAGCCACAGACATCAGGCAGAGATATACCAGTGGGAGTGGCTTTGCACAAGGCCCAGCATACTATTAGGAGATCAGTCAGATATGGCTTTGATGAGGTTATCTCCTATGCACTCATCACTGCTAATAGAGATCTAGAGAATTATGCAGATTCCATGGAGAGTGAGGATCATGATTCATGGATGTAGGCCATGATGGAGGAGATGGAATCACTTGAGAAGAATCAGACATGGTAGCTGGTGGATCTTCCAGAGGGTGCTCGACCTATTGGCTCAAAGTGGGTGTTCACAAAGAAAGAAGCACCTTCATAATAAGGTGGAGTCAGATTCAAAGTAAGGCTGGTAGCAAAGGGATACTCACAAAAGGAAGGGATTGACTACACAGAAATTTTCTCTCCTATGGTGCGTCATACATCTATTCAAGTTTTGCTATCACTGGTGGCACAACATAACATGGAATTAGAACCGATGGATGTGAAGATGGCCTTCCTTCATGAGACTTTGGAGAAAAAAATCTACATGAAGTAGCCAAATGATTTCATGGAGATTGAACAGAAAGAAAAGGTGTGTTTACTCAAGAAGTCTTTGTATGGCTTGAAATAATTCCCTCGTCAGTGGTATCGAAGGTTTGATAGCTTTGTCTTGAGCATAGGTTTTAGCAGATGTGAACATGATTATTGTGTCTACATCAAGGATGTAGATAAGGAAGATGCCGTATACCTATTATTGTATGTAGATGATATGCTCATAGCTGGTAAAAGCATGGATGCTGTGAAAAGGTTGAAAAGGGCATTATCATCTAAATTTGAGATGAAAGATTTGGGTCCAACTAAGAAAATCCTTAGAATGGAGATTTGCAGAGATAGATGCAAAGGAGTGCTCCATTTGTCATAAGAAAAGTATGTCCAGAAGATTTTGAAGAGGTTTGGGATGGAGAAGGCCAAACCTGCAGAGATGCCATTGCCGAGCCATATGTCTCTCTCCAAGTTATAGTGCCTCCAATCAGAAGAGGAGAGTGAGTACATGGATGAGTCCTTTATGTAAATGTTGTAGGCAGTGTGATGTACACTATGGTGTGCTGTAGACCAGATATAACATATACTGTGAGTATGGTTAGTAGATACATGGCTAACCCTAGGAAGGAATACTGGAAAGCATTGAAATGGATATTGAGATATCTGTATGGAACAAGGGATTATGGTTTGGTGTTTGGTGGGCAACCAGGATGATTTAGAGAACAATCTGTGAAGATGTGTAAAGGTTCAAGTCCTTTGGAAGGGTTTGTTGATGCAAATTATGCTAGTGATCTAAATACAAGGAGGTCTACTACTGGATACCTCTTCTGCATATATGGTGGACCGGTGTCTTGGAGATCAATTCTTCAGCCAATCACGACCTTGTCTCCTATAGAGGCCAAGTACATTGGGATAATGGAGGCTGCAAAAGAAGCTCTTTGGCTTAGGAGGCTGATTGATGAGTTGGGGAAGGAGCAGAGCAAGGTTACACTATTCAGTGATAGTCAGAGTACTCTATTGTTGGCATAGAACCCAATCTATCATGCACGCACAAAGCATATAGACGTGAGGTACAATAGGATCAGAGAACTAATGAAGGAACGTGAAGTAGAACTGATGAAGGTCCACATCAAGCAGAATCAGTCTGATGTACTCACGAAGGTACTCTCTAAAGACAGCTTTCAAAGATGTGTGGCACGGATGGGTCTGTTGAGAAGAGATGAGTTCACAAGGACTTGGAAGCACCAAGGTGGAGAATGTGAGCTCAGAAGCAGCACTCCCAAGTCTTAAAAATATGAGAAGATAGATCATGGAAAGACAGGAGCGAACCGGAAGAAAAATCAGTCTTAATAGTAAAGTTCAAAAATAGAGCCGGCTCACTTTGAGACTGAGCCGGCTCAGTTGGAAACTGGGTCGGCTCAGTCTAGGATTGGGTCGGCTAGGTCTTAGAGAAAAATTTAGATAGAGAGCAATATTTTTGGGCTATTGGCATGGCATATCGCAGGTTAGTCAGCTCAGTCTGAAATTGGACTGGCTTAGTTTTCATGGGTTATTATTTTGTGTACATGGGTTGTTTGGGTTTGGGGAGTTTTTCTATGAGCTTGGGCTTGACCCTTCATAAAGTTTATATACTGAAAATAGGTCAAGATTGTTAGAGTGCTGAAATATACTGAATAAAAGCTCTTTTCTTTCGAAAATCTCTTCTTCTCTTCTTCTCTATTCCTTGATTTATTTGATTGTGCTTCCACAGAGATCTCTAAGAAGTACTTTCTTGATTGCTTGGCTAATCACCAGCAGCCACACCGATCCATTTGGGAAGAGCGCACATTTCCAACAAATCTAGCAAGAATACATGAAAAAAATTCCTTCTTTCTCACAAGGAATAAGGGAGAAAAAAATAGGAAAGGGGCGGTGCACATAGAAGGAGGTGTTTTGGTTTATAAGGATTCTATCTCATAGAATCCTAGATCAAAAACAAACTTCTTCTTCTGAATTGGTCAACCACCAAATTACCATATGAGAAAGAGAGGAAGAGAGGAGGCATGCATGAAGATCAGGAGATAGAGAATTTCCATAAAAAATTCCTAAAAAATATGCATGGGGAGCATGGAGGGCTAAGGTGGCGCAAGGTAGAATCCTAGTAGCTAAAATGGCGCAAGGTGGAATCCTAGTCTTACTAGGATTTCATCTATGACTTGGTCAAACATGGTTTCTCAAACTAAATTAAATCAAAACCAAGTCAACCAAATTAAATTGGGTTCTAACCCAATTAAGAATTTAATTAAATTAGATTAAATCAGATTTAATTCTAATTTAATTTTTTAATCAAATTAGGAAATTGGGTTAACCCAAGTCCTAGTTGAACTAGGACTAGTTTTTTCTTGCACTTGGCTTATCCAATAAACCAATTGAACTTGATCCAATAAAACCTAAACTAAATTTAATTAAATCATATTTAATTAGACTTAATCTTAGCCCTTTGGCATAATCAAACTAAGCTAATTAGCAATCGAATTGCTAATCAATCCTCCTGCAATGCTTGCACTAGGTTAAATATCAATCATATTAATTGTTTAACCCTAGAACGATTCTCAATCATTGATCAACTATCCGATCAGATCATGAGCTCTAATATATGTGACCTCATCGGTTCGAACCTAAATCAAATAGATTTTTGTATCAATCGAAGTAACCAACTAGCAATGGTACCCAATGGTCGGATAGGTCAAATGTGTATAACAACATCCTTAGAATCCATGTGGATATAGTTTCCATATAATTCATCCCCTTGACCAAAATACTCGTAGGATACCTCAGAGTTCAATTGTCAACTTTGATCAGGTTGTCCACATTGTATTTTAAAATATCAAATCCATTTGATGGATTATCCTAGCCAAGGTTATGCTATATTGAAATACAATGATACATTCTTCTCCAACTCTTGGCGTGGTCAATTCCATCTTGATCACACTCTGACTTCACAAGTATTTGACTATGCCCAAAAGTCTTTCATTACTGAATTAGAAATTTAGTTAGTCCAATACTAAAGCATGGTGAGTTGCTTGTAAGTCACTAAGGCGATCTCAGGTCTAAGGGACACTTATACCTATATCCCATCAAAGATATTTTGACTGCAAAATACTCTAAAGTTGATTACATTCAATGACGATGTACCCATAAATCTTATCTGTATATCCTATCAGTGTCTCCACACTTCTTGGTTAAGAGGACAACCAACTTATATAGCATACAGTGATCTATGCTCGATAGACACTATTGTCCTAATTAACAGCCTATCATTTAGTCATGAATAGATTTAAGGATTAATCGATAAATCTTCTCTTTATCGAAGCTAAATAGTCCTAAGAACTTCATCACAATAATAGATTTCGTTAGCAGATGAATACTTTATGATGAAAAATGTCAAAAATATACTTTATTTATTAATGAATCAATTACGGATATAATGTAGCTCAACCATCAATAGGCTGATGATTGGCTTTGGAACACATTTTTCAACAACTTTTACTTATCCTAAAGCCACTTGGCACAGTATCTAATACCCATCTTCGACTTGTGGTTGTCAAACTTCTTTATTGCTAGGACTTTAATAAAGGGGTCGGCTAGGTTCTTCTTTTCATCAATCTTCTGAAGGTCAACGTCACCTCTATCTATGATCTCCTAGATCAGGTGTAAGCGGCATAGAATGTGCTTTGTTCGCTGGTGTGCCTTCAGTTCTTTCGCCTAAGCAATGGCACCAGTGCTGTCACAGTAAAGCAGGACTGGACCATCAAGAGAAGGTGCTACTCCGAGCTCAGTGATAAACTTTCTTAGCCACACAGCATTCTTCACGGCATCTGATGTTGCAATGTACTCTACTTCGCAAATAAAGTCTACCACAGTATGCTGCTTAGAACTCTTCCAGCAGATAGCTCCACCATTTAGAGTAAAGATGTATCCCGACATGATTCTATTATCATCATGGTCCAATTGAAAGTTGAAGTCTATAAATCCCATAAGTTTTAGATCTGACTCACCATATACCAACCATTGGTCTTTAGAATTTTTCAACTACTTAAGTATGGCTTTAACCACTTTTCAATGATTATCTCAAGGATCAGACTAGTATCTACTCACTACTCCTAGTAAATATACCACATCTGGTCTCGTACATGTCATGACGTACATGATAGATCCCAATGTCGAAGTATATGGGACTCTACTCATATGCTTTCTCTTTTCAAAAGTTGTCGGACAATCCTTCTTAGAGAGAGAAATTCCATGGCCTATTAGGAGATGCTCCTTTTGGAATTCTCCATGTTGAACCTCTTCAGCATAGTATCTATGTACGTAGACCAGAATAACCCAAGCATCCTTTTAGATCTATCCCTATAGATCTTCATCCCTAGGATGTAGGATGCTTCACCCAAATCCTTCATGAAGAATTGTAATGACAACCAGACTTTTAGTCCCTATAGTGCAAGGATGTCATTTTCGATTAAGAAAATATCATCCACGTACAAGATGAGGAATACTACTGCTGGACCATTTATTCATTTGTAAATACAGGATTCTTCTCCATTCTTAACGAAAACATACATTTTGATCACTTGATCAAAATGCATGTTCCAACTCTGAGATGCCTGCTTCAGTCCATAAATGGATCTCTGAAGCCTACACACCTTGGACTCATCTATGGATATGAATTCCTCAAGTTGTATCATATACACCTCTTCAGTCAACTCTTCATTCAGAAAAGCTATCTTCACATCCATTTGCCAGATCTTATAGTCCAAATGGGCAGCAATAGTAAGCATAATCTGAATGGATTTGAGTATTGCCATAGAAAAAATATCTCATCATAGTCAATACCATAACATTGACGATACCCCTTGGCAACCAAATGGACTTTATAGGTCTTCACCTTTCCATCTGTGCTCCTTTTTCTTTTGAAGACCCATTTGCATCTAATAGGTTTAACCCCTTCGGGTGGGTCAACCAATGTTCACACATTGTTGACCTTCATGGACTTCATTTCGGACTTCATGGTCTCAAGCCATTTTTCAGAATCAGGTCTCTACATAGCATCCATATAGATGATCGGATCCTCATCATTCTCATCAAGTTCGATGGGATCACCATCTTGAACCAAGAAATCATAGTATTTATTTGGATGATGTGGTACTCTACCAGATCGCCTTAATGGTGCAGGTATACTAGGCTTTGGATCTGATCTAATCAGATCCGACTCAGGTTCAGCTATAGGTGTCGATTTTTCTACCTGTTAAACTTCATCAAGTTCAACCTTAGAGGCAACAGTTTTTTCACTAAGAAACTTCTTTTCTAAAAAGATTATCTTAAGACTGACGAACACCTTTTGTTCTTCAGCATAGTAGAAATAGTAACCTTTACTTTCTTTGGGATATCCTATAAACACACACTTATCAGACCGAGGTCTAAGCTTATCTATATACAAATATTTGACAAAGGTTAGACAATCCCAAACTCGTATGTGAGAGAGTGTAGGCCTACGCCCAGTCCTTATCTTATATAGAGTCTTTGCGACAGATTTACTTGGTACATTGTTCAATATATAACATGCAGTCTCAAGAGGATAATCCTAAATTAAAACAGGCAGACTAGCAAACCCCATCATGGATTGAACCATGTCCAACAAGGTTTGATTTCTTCTTTTTGATACACCATTATGCTATGGTGTGCTAGGAGGAGTCCACTGTGAGAGAATCCCATTCTCTCCTAGATACATCAAGAACTCACTAGATAGATATTCACCTCCTCGATCTGATCAAAGAGTTTTAATATTGTTTTCAATTTGTTTTTCTACTTCACTTCAGAATCTTTTGAACATTTCAAATGAATCCAACTTATGTTTCATCAGATAAATATATCCATACCTAAATAGATTATCTATGAAAGTGATGAAGTAGAAATATCTACCTCTAGCACTAGTGCTCATTGGTCCATATATATTAGTATGTACTAGACCTAAGAGCTCAGTAGGTCTCTCACATTTTTCAGTAAAAGGTGACTTGATCATTTTTTTAAGAAGATAGGACTCATAGGTTAGAAGTGATTCACAATCACCAACTTCAAAAATTTTCTCTTGGGTCAACCTATTTATCCTATTCTTGTTAATGTGACCTAGTCTACAGTGCCATAGATAAATATCAGAGACATTATCTAATCTAGGATGTTTTCTAGAAGTGTACATTACACTCACAGGTTATGATAAAATATAAATACCATTTCTTTATTATTCTTGCATTATTATAACATTATTCATAATAATATCACAATAATCTTTCTTTATAGATAAATGATAACTATCTTTGGCCAAAAGGCTAACAGAGATTATATTCATTAGAAAGAAAGGATAATAATGACATTCATTTAAAGAAATGATATTAGTATTGAGAATAAGTTGAACTATTTTCATAGTTAGAATTGGAACAGACATTTTATCTCCAACATTCAGGAGTCGCTCATTATTCTCAAATCTTCTAATAATTTGAAGTCCTTGCAACATTTTGCAAATATGGACTGAACTTTCGGTATCCAATACCCAAGTAGAAGTATCATAAATAGAGAAATTATAAGATGTTATCATATAACATCATTGATTAGCAACTATTTACTCATCTCTCTTATTCATCCTGTTGTGGTCATAGAAATCACGACACTGAGGATAATTCATCTTTCAATGCCCCTACTTCATACAATAGAAGCACTCTGCCTGATCTAAGTTATTCTTGGACCTTATATTTAAATTGGGCATAGAGGCCCCAGCACGAACTATTTCATGCTGTTGAACAACATTCAACTTTGGATACTTATTATCGAAGTTGGGTCCCATAAGTTAATCACTATCAACGGTGAATGGAGCAACTGTGGTTTGGGTTTAACTGCATAAAAGAAAACCAAAAGTCTAACTAGTAATTTCATTAAACCTAAAGATTTAGATTTTAATCAAAAGGTCTCCCACTATTTATTCGAACTGATAGTGTCTACCTCCAATTCGAGGAATTATCCTAATTTCTTAATGGGTACTAGAATCCATATAGACTACACACAAGCCCAACTATGGTTGGTTAATCCATGTACATCTAAGGATAGGTTCATAACCAATTATTTTTTCAAATAATTTCTAGTAATTTAATTTTAGCCCAGGTATTTTTTGAATAGGCTAGGGCCTCCACTGAAAGTCTCGGTTAGGTCCAACCATTAACATGATCATACTTGGTCCATCTAACTAATAAATGATTAAGCCCAACTATGGTTGGTCAACCTAACCATCATTTAGAGAGATACATCCAAGAAATCATATTATGAATGATAATTTCATTAGCGGATAAGCACTAGGCCTATGGGCCTACAATGATTACCCAACTAATGGACCCATTATCATCCACTTAATGGGAGGCTATGATTTAGTTATCACCATAACTATTTTATTTTATGGACCTCATAATTTTAGAGAATTTAATTTATTTGATTTAGAGGAAGGGGGTCAGATGAACCAGCTTATCATGATTCTTCCACTAACTTCACCAGGTCAGCTTAAGGGAGACCATTAATAGGCTGGTTAAGGAGCACCTAAATCAGTCATACTGATTTACCTAGTTAACATGGGTTAGCTTGAATAGTCAAATGATCCGATCAAAACATAATTTTACTAAGAGGCCAGGTAAGTTCGATCAGTGGGAGGGTCTGCCAAAGCTTGTCTTAGACACCATCAGAAATAGCTAGATAAGCAGGCTGCCAATTAAAGACCACCGGTCTAATTTACCATAGACACCAACTGGTTCAATTAGTTTCAATCAGATAAACCTAATAGTTCATGCTAGACCTCATAGCCAAGAATTAAATGTAGGTGGTGTAGTGCTCCCAAGCCTTGAGGGCTCTAGGGAGGCTAGGATAGGTGTGGTCCGAGAACTAGGATAGAAGTTGTCCTAGGGTGGAGATGGCATGTAACTCTCCATGGGCTTGAGGTTCAGATATTGAGGGCCTCAAGGGGCTTAGTTGGTGCTTCGGAGATCTGGAACATAAGGTAGAGCAAGAAACTAAAGTCAGAAAATCAAGACTATAGAAAGAAGATTTTCTATAAGTTAGTCGGCTCAGTCCAAAACTGGGTCGGCTAAGTCTTAAAGCATAAAAAGAATAGAAAGGTTGAGTTTCAGGACTGCAGGCATGGCATAGGACTGGGTCGATTCAGTTTCAAACTGAGCCAACCTAGTGGAACTTAGCCGGCTCAATGTTGAGACTGATCTGGCTCAGTGCACAGGCTGAGTTACATGAGGATCTAATTTGGGCTAGAATCTAGGTTAATCCTCGGGGTCGTAAGGCCTGATTTGAAAGGTCTTAAGGGGGTTAATTCATGTATGGGTTGAAATTAGATCCAAGAGATGAGAGCATGTGAGACTTGAGCTCGGTGAGTGCTTTCATGTATTGGGTTAGCCTAAGGAAGTTTTTGAGCTGAGGTTTATTAGGATTCATGTGGAAACTCTAGGATATATAAACTAGGACATTGTAACTTTTATAAGAAGGAAAGGAAATACAATTGAGCTTTTCTCCCTAACTCTCTTCTCTCTTCTCTCTGATTCCAACACTAAAACCCTAGCTTCTCTCATCTTTCTTAGACCTTCTTTAGTTTATTGGATTAATACCTAGATTCACGCAAGAGATCGGATCTACGACTATGGCTCCAAGCAGTCATAGGAACAACAATTAGTATCAAAGCTAGATTGAGCATGAAGAAGGAAGAAGATCAATTTTCAGCAAAGATCAGCAGTGAGATTTAGAGCTAAAGCCTTTCTCCAAACTTCGTGAGGAAGAAAGAGATCACAAGGCTACTGTCCACCATCCCTAGTCAAGATATTTCTCAATTCTATCTATTTGTTGTTATTTGATTCAGATTGATCATGAAAAATAGCGGGTTGAAGGTAGGATTAGAGAAGTTTGATGGAAAGAAAATTTTCACAATGTGGATGGTAAGGGTGGAGGATCTGCTGGTTCAGATGAGGTTAGATTCGACCTTGAAAGATAGACCGAAGGAGATCACAGACAAGGAGTGGGTGTCCTTGGAGAAAAGGGCATGTATCACGATTAGGGCTTATTTGGTGGATGAGGTTTTGTATAGTGTGTTGGAGGACAGAACACCTAAGGGATTATGATTGAGGTTGCAGCAGTTATACATGGAGAAGAACATGTGCAACAAGTTGATGCTGAAGAAGCAACTGTATAGCCTTTGGATGCAGGAGGGCAAGGATGTTGCGGGACATACTCAGTGGTTCGATTGGATGAGCATAGACTTGCTCAATATAGGGGTGGATTTAGAAGAGGAGGACAAGAGTCTATTGTTGCTATGTTCGCTACCCGAGAGCTTTGATCCGTTGGTGATAACTTTGCTGTATGGTAAGGAGACACTGGTGTATGAGGAGATCGCATCAGTGCTCAGGTCCAACGATCAGTGGAAATGGATGATGAAGAGGAAGGTCTTTCAAGAGAGTCTTATGGTTTTAGAGAAGCACAAGAAAGAAAAGAAGAAGGGCGAATAGAGGGGCAGCAAGGGGTCTAAGAGATGCTTCAAGTGTGGAGAAGCAGGGCACTTTAAGCGGAAGTGTAAGCTTTGGAAGAAGTGCAAGGAAGGAGAAAGCTTGGATTTCATCTGTACAGTCGCTAAAAGTGAAGATTTGGATAAAATCTTAGTGGTCTCGGAGGAGCCCATAGGGTGCGGTGTATCTAAGATGGTTTTAGATAGATCCGCGGAGTGCAGAGAGCCTGAAGGATCAACGACGGTGTTCGAGGTACAGCGGCAAGCCTAGTAGTGCAGTATTGGGTGCTTGGCCTGTTAGATATATGTGCCTTAGAAGCCAGAATTGGCTGACACTTGTAATACACTTCTAGGGGCAAAATTGTAATTTTGACTAAAATCAATAAATGGGTTATTTCCTATCACATATGTGTATTTAGTGTCTGTGATACATCCTTTGAGTTAATGGTAATGATAATTCATATTTTCAAGAGTTGAAAATTTAAGACATGAATAATCATTATTAACTCATAAATTGCTCCTGACCATAGGATCATCATGAGGATGGTGATTGATCCGGAAGGTTGGTGTACAATCGCTTCTCTTTAGTAGATGAGTCTTGAGTCTACGGTGTGGAAACACTGGAGCGAGAGTACAGATACTCGTTAGAGAATGAGGGCACTGAGCGTGACCACCTCGAGTAGTCATTAGGGAGTCTACCTTCTCGTCAATGACTGACTCGATGCTGCAGTAGTGTGTCTGGTTCTTTGACCTGAGATGCATCGACAGTTCACCTTGAGGGTGTTATAGTTTGACTACACCATTACTCGATCTCCTAGCCATATGGAACCCTGAGGTGTATGTTGGCTATGACATGTTCATTGTAGGAACTGGATTGCATCAAGATGGAATCTATCTACCTCGGTGGTAGAGGAGTAGCCCTATGATGATCATGAGAATCAAGTCCAAAAATCCATGGCCATGGTAGAGTGAAATAATAGAAAGAGTTTCTATTTTGATTTTCACATTGGACTCGAATCGAATGATTACATCATATGACAGAGACTAGGGTTTGACGAGTTCACCTTAACCCTAATCTGATCGGGGCTCAAGATAGAAGAACTGAATCACACAGGTAGCTACACCAAGAGGTTCGCATTCAGCTCTGATGGGTTGCCACCATATACTGCTAGGTGTCACTGGTGGATTTTGGGAGCAATTAGAATGATTTAGATGATCGATCATTCTAGCTGTTCGAATCAGAAGAGTTCTGATCCATCGAAAGGAGTTTCGATGATGTCGATGATAGAGATCATGACATATCCCATTACCATACAGAACTGAACCTAACTGGGTCACACAAACAAGGGTTTGAATCTGGTGATCATCAATTGAACTGTTCCAGTTCAATTGATCTGAATGAGATTCAATTAGGTTCAAGGAAATCGTGCTAGCACTCGATTGAACCTAACGTTCTTCTTTTGCTATCATAAATAAGTTGTCCTGTCTGAGCCAAAGGAGTTTGTGCTCAAACAGAGGCTTTCATATGGTCTGACAGGAGGTTGTCCAAGTCAGAAAAGGTTGTCTTATTTATAAGACACTACCTGCCATTTTTGGTCACCTGCCATTTCTTATTCTTTTACTTTGGTCAAAAGTCTACCTTTGACTGGTCAAATGTTGACCATTGACACTTTGACTTTTGACCACATGTCATGCACCTATTGGAGAGTTGGTGGGGGCCTGTCCCCCTGCCAGAACCTAGCAAGGAGAAGGGCGCACGCCACCCTAGGCGTGTGCCCAAGTTGGAGGTGCCTAGGAGTCCTTGTTGGACAAGGACTCCATCTCCTTTTTGGATTCCAATTGGAGTTCTTCTAAGAACCAACTTTGACTGGTCTTAGGCGCCCTCTAAGGAGGAATCCAGGGGACTCTATTCCCACCAATCAGATTTAGATCTGATTTCACAAAGGGTTGTGATTGGTTGGGAAGAAGAGGAGTTGGATCACAGCTAGTCTATAAATAAGACCCTGTACCCAACTCAGATTGCAATATATAGAGATATGATGAGATCATTGTTTCTCCATACCCCAAGGCTGCCTCTCCCTTCCCTCTCCATGCCAAACCATCTTCTCCCCTTGCTCTCCATGTCCAAAATGAGTTTTGGACCTTGGTTGGTGCGATTCAGATCAAAGAAAGGCGATCAAAAGTAAGAAGGCTGCGCTGCTGCAAAGGATGACTGCTCATCTTCAAAAAGAGTTTTGAAGATCCTCCAGATCAGATCCAAATCTGATTTTTGGAGGTGTGATAGAGAAGAAGAGGATCTCCAAATCCAATCCGAGTGGATACCGGTAGAGGCCAGGTGCTTGCGTGGCTAAGATCCAGAACCTTCCGCTGCAAATAAGATCATCAACAGGATAATAGGATTACCCAGATCAGGTAAATTAAATTTGATTTAATTTATCTTTTAATTTTATTTTATTAAAATAATAAGAATCAGATCTAAAATATATCAAGATCTGATTGGGATTAAGAGAAAAATTTTTGAAATATATCTCTTGATCTGATCAGATCTAAACGAACCTGGATTGGGAAATCAGGATTTCCCTTCATGGCCTTAGGGGACTCGAAGATAAAGTCAACTTTTGGGGCATCAGGAAAACTTCAGTTCCAGGTGGAGCACCGGGCAGAGGTGGCTTCACTGGTGGAGGAAGCTGTGACACGGGTTCAGAGCAGAGGGGTGTAGAGGGAGGACCTATATTCCAGCACTAGTGTCAAGATTGTACAGATCCTGGTGGAGAGAATTATGCAGGGAGATAGGCATGGCTCTAAGGGGACAGTATCAGGTAAAGCATCAGCATATGCAGCGAGTGTCGGTAAAGAAATATTGCATGGTCTCCAGGAAAGTTCAGGACAAGTGATGGAGCTACTAAGTAGAAGGATACCTACAACTCCAGAGGTGGTGCAGAGAAACAAGCCAAGGACTTCAGCGATGGAGGCGGTCATCCCAAAGGCCTCAACGGGAGCTCAGCAGTTGAAGAAGAATGACAGTGGCAAGGTGAGCACAAGGGGCTATCAGGACATGCAGAGATAGCAAATCATGCAGGAGGATGTTGCCAGGTGTGCCAAGGCTTAGACGCACCAAGATAGAGATTGTAGGTGGTGTGGTGCTCCTAAGCCTTGGGAGGTTATGGGCTGAGCCAGGGTGAGGGCTCTAGAGTGGCTAGGACAGGTGTGGTCCTAGGGCTAGGATAGTTGTTGTCCTAGGATAGAGGTGGCATTTTGCTCTCCATGGGCTTGAGGTTCGGGTATTGAGGGCTTCAAAGGGCTTGGTTGGTACTTCGAAGATCTGGTACACAAGGTGGAGCAAGGAACCAAAGTCAAAAAATCAAGACTACAGAAAGAAGATTTTCTGTAGGTTAGCCGACTCAGTCCAAAACTCGATCGGCTAAGTCTTAGAGCACTGACAAAATAGAAAGATCAAGTTTTGGGACTGCAGGCATGGCACAGGATTGGGCTTAGCCGGCTCAGTACTGAGACTGAGCCGACCCAGTGCATGGGTAGAGTTACACGAGGGTCTATTTTAGGCTAGGGTCTGGGTTGATTCTAGGGGTCTTAAGGCCTGGTTTGAGAGGTCTTAAGGGGGCTAATTCATGTATGGGTTGGGATTAGATCAGGGGATGAGAGCATGTGAGACTTGGGCTCAGTGAGTGCTTTCATATATTGGGTTAGACTAAGGGAGTTTTTGAGCTGAGATTTATTAGGGTTCATGTTGGAACTTTGGGATATATAAATTAGGACATTGTAACTTTTATAAGAAGAAAAGGAAATATAATTGAGCTTTTCTCCCTAACTCTCTTCTTTCTTCTCTTTGATTCCAATACCAAAACCCTAGCTTCTCCCATCTTTCTTAGATCTTCTTTAATTTGCTAGATTAACACCCAGATTAATGCAAGTGATCGGATCTACGATTGTGGCTTCGAGCAGCCATAGGAGCAACATCAAATCCATCTTGGGTCTTGTTAAAGACATGGACTTGACCAACTACAACTATTGTAATTGATCTAGAGAATCCTTGACCTAATCCAAGAACAATTGATTAGATTTAGTCAATTCTCTAATTAAGTCTATTTTTTAATCTAACCCTAGGTCTAACCTAATTAATAGACCTAATCCCCACTAACCCATTTAACCCAATGTGCTATGATTTGTGTCTTAGGATCTTCAATTTACAATCCTAGATCCTAATCAAACAACTTCTTAATTCTTAATTAAGTTTTGGACTGAGGATTGGGATTCAACTTTTTGAAAATAATTTTTATATTTGTAAAATATTTTTATAACATGATTCTATCAACCAAGTTGAATGTTTGATTCATAATCAAAATAAGAGTAACATAAATATGAATCTACTTTAGATCTAATCTAAACACGTTCATGTAATTGAAATAATTTCAACACTAATTAATCATAAATCAACTTAGATCAAATCTAACATATTTATGATGATTAAAATTAGATTAAAATACTTTTAATTAGATCATAAAATTTCTTAAATCTAATCTAAAATTTTATGATTAATATTTTAGATCAGCACGTACCAGGACAATCTTTTCACTATAAGGGATAAACCTTATAGCAGGACAACCTTATAGTAGTTCGTGCAATCTAAAAATTTTATTTTTAGATCTAAAACTATTTTAAATCTATTAAATTATAAATAAAATTATATTAAATATAATAAATTTATGATTAGGAATAGATCATCATGAACTAGGATAACTTTTTTACTGTAAGGGATAAACCTTACAGCAGGACAATCTTATGGCAATTCATGAGATCTAAATTTTTAATTTTAGATTTAATAATTAGATTATAAATTATATCTAATCTAATAAATAATCTAAACATGCTCAAGAAAATTATTTAATAAGAACATAGGCTCTGATACCAATTGAAGGAACCAGATCTACGATTTCATGGGTAGATCTTGAAACTTTTTTAAGATCATATAGCAAAAGACATAATAAATTAAATATTTATTTAAATGAAAATAAAAATATTTTAGATCTAAGATTTATTACATGATCAAAGTATGATATTAAATCAAAAATTAGAAACACAAAGAAAAGATTAACATGTTGATCTCATCAACATGCTATAATACTACATCTAATGTAATAATAGAATAACAAATTAGATCTAATACCTGTGCAGGTTAGATATTCTAACTTACTGATCTGGGCTTGAGAATAAAGTTATGAGTCACACATATATCCGACCTCTAGGAGTCATCCACACGAGTCCATGAATATGATCTGAGATCCTGATGCAGAAAATCAGCATAGCGTGCTAGTACTGTGCTGATCTCTCTTCGACAATCGATTTGATGCTTTCTTCTTCGAGATTTGAACTCTCCAAAATATCAAAAGAAAGAAGAGAGATTTTAGATCTAATACTCTCTCAAAGAAATCTCAAAAGGAGGAGGAGAAGAGAAAATCAAAATAGTCCTAGAAGAAGACCCTCTTCTTCTTCTCTTTTCTCTCACCTAGACACCTAGTTTGGTATCTATAGAATACCCATGCCTAGAGGTTCTCTCTCCCTAATTTTTACACACCTCAAAGTTCTATTAATGGTCTATATTTCATAAAAAAATTAGACCAAAATTCATCCTAAATTTACAGAAAAAGAAGAGTCCTTTTCTAGGTCAAAAACTAGACAAGGAAGGACTAGTTTTGGCAAGAGGTTGGGGTGCCCAACCCTTCGACAGCCCTCTTCTGATTTTTTTGGTGAATCCAACAAGAATACATGAAAAAAAAATTCCTTCTTTCTCACATGGAATAAGGGAGAAAAAACTAGGAAAGAGGCGGCACACATAGAAGGAGGTGTTTTGGTTTATAAGGATTCTATCTCATAGAATCCTAGATCAAAAACAAACTTCTCCTTTTGACTTGGTCAACCACCAAATTACCATATAAGAAAGAGAGGGAGAGAGGATGCATGTGTGAAGATCAGGGTTTAGATAATTTCTATGAAAAATTTCTAAAAAGTAGGCATGGGGAATGGAGGAATATGGTGGCGCAAGGTGAAATCCTAGACTTACTAGAATTCCATCTATGACTTGATCAAACATGGTTTCTCAAACCAAATTAAATCAAAACCAAGTCAACCAAATTAAATTAGATTCTAACCTAATTAAAAATTTAATTAAATTATATTAAATTAAATTTAATTCTAATTTAATTTTCTAATTAAATTAGAAAATTGGGTTGACCCAAGTCCTAGTTGAACTAGGACTAGTTTTTTCTTGGACTTGGCTTATCCAATAAGCCAATTAGACTTAATCCAATCAATCTCAAATTAAATATAATTAAATTATATTTAATTAAATTTAATCTCAATCTTTTGGATTAATCAAATTAAGCTAATTAGCAATCAAATTGCTAATTAATCCTCCTATAATGCTTGCACTAGGTTAAACATCAATCATATTGATTGTTTAATCCTAGAATGATTCTTAATCATTGATCAATCATCTGATCAGATCATGAGCTCTAATGTGTGTGATTTCATTGGTCCAAATTAAAGTTGATAGCATAGAAATATATTCCTATACCAATCGAAGTAACCATCTAGCAACGATATCCGACGGTCGAATTGGTCGAATGTATAGAACAACATCCTTGAACCCATGCAGATATAGTTTTCATATAATTCGTCCCCTTGATCAAAATGCTTGTAGGACACCTCAGAGTTCATCTATCAACTCTGATCAGATTGTCTATATTGTATTTAAAAATATCAAATCCATCTGATGGATTATCCTAACCAAGGTTATGCTATATTGAAATACAGTGATACATTCTTCTTTAACTCTTGAAATGGTCAATTCTATCTTGATCATACTCTGACTTCGCAAGTACTTGACTATGTCCAAAAGCCTTCTATTATTGAATTAGAAATTTAGTTAGTCTGGTACCAAAGCACAATGAGTTGCTTGTAAGTCACTAAGGCGATCTCAGGTCTAAAGGACACTTATACCTATATCCCATCAGAGATATTCTCGATAGTAGAATACTCTAAAGTTGGTCATGTTCAATGATGATGTATCCATACATCTTATCTATATATCATATCAGTGTCTCCACACTTCTTTGTAAGAGGACAACCAACCCATATGGCATACAGCAACCTATGCTCGATAGATGCTGTCGTCCTAATTAATAGCCTATCATTTGATCGTGAATAGATTTGAAGACTAATTGATAAATTCTCTCTTTATCAAAGCTAAATAGTCCTAAGAATTTCATCACAATAATGAAGTTCGTTAGAAGATGAATACTTTATGATGAAAAATGCCAAAATATATTTTTTATTAATGAATCAATTACAGATACAATGTAGCTCAACTGTCAATAGACTGACGATTGGCTTTGGGATATATTTTTCAATTATGAACTTCTTGGTACTCTAGTTTAATTGTATCTGGAATGGTGCACTTCACTATAAAATCGATCAGTATTTGAGCTTTAATGGATGGCCGAGGTTGAAAATGAATGTCAAATTTAGTTAACTCGATCGCCCACTTTGCTATTCTTTTGGAGATATTAGGTCGGTGAAGAACTGTCTTGATGGGTTGATTAGTAAGGAGAGTAATTGTGTGTCCCTAAAAATAAGATCGGAGCTTCCTGGTTGTAACTAAAAAGGCATAAGTTAGTTTTTCTAATTTGGTATATCTTATTTCTGCATCCCTCAGGACTTGGCTTATATAGTAGATTGGCTTTTGAACTTTGCCTTCTTCTCTGACTAGGATGGCTCTGATAGCTGTAGGGGACACAGCGAGGTACAAGAATAGCTCTTCTCTAGGTTCATATTTGGCTAAAAGTGGGGGTGAACTGAGATAGTTCTTTAAATTTTCAAGGGCTTGCTGGCACTCAGTTGAAGTTTTTAGGTTGTTTGAGTACTTAGAAGAAAGGTATGCAATGCTCTGCCGACCTTGAAATGAAGTGCTTTAGGGCCGCTACCTTGCCTATGATGCATTGAACATCTTTTATTATTTTTGGAGCAGTCATCTCTTGGATGCTTTTGATCTTTTCTGGGTTAGCTTCAATGTCGTGGCTTGACACCATGAATCCCAAGAACTTCTCGAGGTTACTTCAAAAGCACATTTTGTAGGATTCAGCTTTATCTTATACTTTTGGAGGATATTGAAGGTCTCCTCAAGATCAGCAATGTGATTTGGCAAAGATTGACTTTTAACCAACATGTCATCTACATAGATCTTCATATTTTAGTCGACTACTTCTTGAAGATCTTATTTACCAAGCACTGATAAGTTGCTCTTGTATTATTAAGCCCAAAGGGCATGATTCTATAACAATAAAGACCATGGTCAATAATAAAAGTAGTCTTCTTCTCATCCTCTGATGCCATCTGGATTTGATTATAGCTGGAGAAGGCATCCATGAAGGTGAGTTCATGGCCTAAAGTTGCATCCACCAGTTTGTCAATCCTGGACAGAGGATAGCTGTCTCTTGGGTAGGCTGTGTTCAAGTCTCTAAAGTCTATGCACATCCTCCACTTGCCATTTGCTTTTTTAATAAGAATGACATTTGCAATCCAATCTGGATAAAATACTTTTTGAATGAATCCTATCTTGAGGAGGTTGTCGACCTCATCCATTATAGTCTTCTGCCTCTCTGGTGCAAAATTGCATTTTTTCTACTTTACTAGTTGACATTTAAGGTCCATACCCAGATGATGCTCCATTACTTTTGTATCAATCCTGAGCATGTCTACATTTCTTTGCAAGAAGGTGACAAGTTGCTTTCTAACTTCTTCTTTCAGATTCAAGCTGATCTTTATAGTGCATTCCTTATTCCCATCATTCAAAGAGACCTCCTCTGGGTCATCGATGCATTTCCCTCTTTCCTCAGATAGGTCATCACAGGCACCAAGTCCATCCATTGGACAAGGGTCCACTTGTCTTCCTCCTCGTAGGGCATTATTATAGCAGTGCTAAGCTAGTGCCTGATCTTCTCTAGCCTCCCCAACTCCATGCCTTATTAGGAACTTTATTTTTAGGTAATAAGTCAAAACCATAGCCTGGAGTGCATTCAAACCAGATCGGCTAAGAATTGCATTATAGGCAGAAGGGGTTTTGACTATTAAAAAATCAACTTGAGCTCTAGATTGCTTTGGGTATCGATCCACTACTATGAAAAATATTATTATTCCTTCCACTAGCACTGCATCACCTGTGAATCCTACTAATAGGGAATTCATTGAACCCATCCTACTATCAAATATAGATATTTTAGAAAAAAGCATCATAAAACAAGATATCAGCAAAGCTTTCATTATCAATTAAAATGCGACATACATCATAATCAGTAATATTTAAGTAACTACAACTGCATCATTTTATGGAAGTTGAACTTCCTGAGCATCTTCTCTAGTGAAGGTGATGGGTTCTTCAGTTCACTATTTTTTTGCTGGCTCTACTGACCCACTGGCCTCCCCTCATCAATGACCCCCGGTGATAGTATTGATGATTCCAAGGGGAGGCCAATCTTCTTGCATTTTGTCCCTCCTAGATGGTTCAAGTAGCGATGGGGCTCTTGAACGATCCTCTCTTCTCTTTGATCGATGCTTGATAAATCGATCCAGCTGATCTCTTCTAATCAGTGCTTTAATCTCATCTTGGAGCTAGATACATTCTTCGATATCGTGACCATGGCCATGATGGTAGAGGAAGTACTTATTGAGGTTGTGCTTGGTCGGATGAGTCTGCATCTTCTCTGGTCCTGACAACTGCTCCCTTATCTCCATTAGCACTTGGGTCTTCAAGGCATTTAAGGGAGCATAGTTATTGAATCTTCGGGGAGGGGAGTTCCACTGGATCCTTCAATCTGGACTTTTCTATCGATGAGCTCGAGGAATTTGGGCTCATCTGCACTCAAGAGGAGTTCGGAAGCATGATCGAGCTTCACTCAACTTTTCTTCAGGTGCGAACTTGCTGGATTCACCCGTCCATCACTCTCTTGTAGCTTTATCATCCTTCAATTTGAAGGCCTCCTCAGCTTGCGCATAACCTTCATCCTTGGCCAGCATATCAATAAAATCCTTGGGGTACTTTCTTTTCAGAAAAGATAGAAGATCATTCTTCTAAAGATCATCTTTCAGTGTGGCCATGGTTATAAATTGGTCCAAGTTTTGAACCTCTAACAAAACAGCATTGAAGCGGTTGACATAAGCTTGGATGGACTCCCCTTCTTTCTACTTTATGTTGATAAGGGTGTCCGAACCTCATCTTGGACATCGGCTACTTATGAAATAAGTCACAAACTGATAGCTCATTTGGTCAAAAGAGAAGATCGTACCCAACTTAAGGCTTGATTACCAATTTTTTATTGCTTCCTTTAAGATAGATGGAAAAGCTCGACACAGAATGGCATCTGGTGCACCATGGAGAAGCATCATCATCTGAAAGGCCTCAAGATAGTTGATCGGATTGGAAGTCCCATCATAATTCTCAAATTGGAAGAGCTTAAAGTTTGGCTAAAAGGGCTCCTACATGATTTTAGCAAAAAAGAAGGAATTGGTGTAGATGTCATCATGCTGAACCAGGATGGCATGGCGGAGCTCCTCAATCCATTAGTTCATGTCCTGAAGCTTCTGATCAAGAGTGTCATCTCGATTATGGATCTTGGAGAGCCACTAGCTGTAGATAGAAAAGTCTCATCTAAAGAAAAATCATGATCGGAGCAAGGGCTCTCTACTCTCTACTTTTCCTTCCTAGGGTTGATGGGCCTACTGACCTAGGTTGCCCTTCTCTACGTCGGTTCTTGAAGTTCTAATGGAGGTCTCTCTAGTTGGGCTACTGCTAAGGACTGGTGCATAGCCTGCACCATCTCGGTGAGGCCTCAAATCTACTGCATTAGTAGATTAAACTGCTTTGGATCCACCATGGTTGCTAGTGGAGGAGGTTGAGGTGTTGGTGATGGAGTTAGGACAAGTGGATTTAGCTTAGATCTGATGGCAGAAGCAGTAGATTATCAGATGGTTGTCCTCTTTGGAGGCATTTTTAGAGCAAAATAAGATTAGATGGGAGTAGATTCAAAAGGTTAGGAGACGAAGAAAGATGATAGGATCGACTAGGCACTCCTTTTAAAATAAGGGCTCAGAGATCCCTTTCTTTAGCACCAATCCTATTGGTGCAGAAATCTGTGAGGATACCGGAGGCAGCTAGAGTTGGGAGGATGAGGCCACTGACTAGACTTGCAAAAAAAAATCCTAACTAGAGGTGGGTGGCTCCAGTAAGATCCTTTGATGCTCAAGTCAGTTTTCCAACCAACTGGCATGGAGTGCTTAGGAAAATAGTGAAGCAAAGTAATGGGAAGGGAAATAGAGCTTTAAAAAAAATGTATCTAAAGGATCCTTTTTATAGATGGAGCATATAACAAACTAATGATGACAATCATAACCATCTGATAGTGGGCCGCTCAGGCCATGTAGAGTTTGTTACAGAGGATGAGTTATCATTTATCGTGACTTGTAGTCAGTTGGGATCCATTTGTTAGAGTTCGGATGCAGGATGAAGACTTCAGTACATGCAATAAACTTATGACTAGCCAAGGTCTATTGAGGGCAATGTCTAGTGGCTTTAAGAAGTTCGGAAGCCTCCTAGATCATGTACAAATAGGTGCCTCCTAAATTAAGATCTGAAGTTTTGTGTTCCATCCTTCATGAAGCGATTGTCATGAATTAGTGATTTGACAAGGTTCTTTTAGAATGGCTCTAGTTGACAGGAGTAGCATGGACTAAGTAGTCCATGATTGGCTAGAAGAAGCTTGTCCTGAAAGGTATTCAAATGGAAGGACCTCGACTAAAGGAAAAACGATTGAAAGAAGTGCATCCGAAAGAAGTCTGCTTGAAAGGAGCACTGCTGGGAGGAGTGTGACTGGAAGAAGCACTACTGGGAGGAGTGTGACTGGAAGAGTTCATCCAGAAGGAGTGCAACTAGAGGAGTTTGTCCTGAAGGAGCATGGCTGAAGAAGTTCATCCAAAAGGAGTGCGACTAGAAGGAGCATGACTGAAGGAGAGCAGCTGGAGGAGTTCATTAGAAAGGAGCGTGGTTGGAGGAGTTCATCTAGAAGAAGTTCGACTAGAAGGAGCACTGCTGGGAGGGGCATGACTGAAAGAAGTGCTACCAGAAGAAGTGCGATGAAAGGAGTTCGTTCAAAAGGAGCGCGACTAGAGGAGTTCGTCTGGAAGGAGCACTATCGGAAGAAGCACGATTAGAGGAGTTCATCCAGAAGGAGTTCGATATGAAGGAGCGTATTGTCCATGATATAAAACTTCAACTATCTTCAAAACTCATCACCAATCAAGATCGAGATGGTGGAACTTTAGTCCTGTTATTCACTCTAAACTTAAGAAGCAAGGTTAATTAAATAATAGTTCCTCTTTATTGTTGAAGATCGTCTAGTCGGGTTTCAATGTGTCTTCGATAAGTTCTGTAGTATGGACTTGTTATTGGGAGTATCAGTAAATTCCTTTAGAATGGTGGTCGGTGGCCAAGAACTTCGATGGGGTTTATTTTACCCCCAACAGGTAAGTAACCTCTTTTACTCTCATCCATGCTAAACCTTTTCACAGCACTACATCAATGTACTTAGACTAGGACAAGTCTAGTATACTAGATCTTTATACCAAGTATGTAGGATGCATCTCCTAACTCTTTCATGAAAAACTTATTTGATAGCCATAACTTGATTGATTGCAACAATGGGATATCATTCCCAATGAGGAGTATGTCATCTGCATACAGAATCTAGAAAACTATGGCACTCCCACTAGTCTTCTTGTACAAACAAGGTTCATCCAAATTCTTGATGAAACCAAACTCTTTGACTGTAACATCAAAATGAATGTTCCAACTCCTTGAAGCTTGCTTTAATCTATAAATGGATCTTTTAAGCTTGCATACCTGATTTGGTCTCTCACTTGAGACAAATCTTTCTGGTTGTGATATATAGACCTCCTCCTCAAGAAAATCATTAAGGAAGGTGGTCTTTACATTCATTTGCCATATTTCATAATCATGGTATATTGCTATAGCAAGCATAATCCAAATAGATTTGAGCATGACAGCAGGTGAGAATGTTTCATCATAATCTATATCTTGTTTTTGCCTGAAATCCTTAGCCACCAATTTGGCTTTATAGGTTTCAACTTGACCATCTACTCCAATCTTTTTCTTATAAATTCATTTACATCCAATAAGGTTCACACCTTCTGGTGCATCCATCAAAGTCCATACTTTGTTGGTGTACATGGAGTCCATCTCAGATTTCATGGCAGCTAGACATTTGTTTGAGTCTTTACTCATGACAGCTTCCATATAGGTTAGAGGTTCGTCATTCTCGATGATTTGAGCTTCATTATTCTCAATAATGAACCCATACCTCGTAAGTGCATGTTGCACTCTATCAGACCTATGGATAGAAGTTGTATGTTCTGGTTCTTCCCTAATTATATATTTATTTGGCTGAGAAATGTCTATCTGTTTATCTTGAACTTCATTGAGTTCAATAGTTCTCCCACTTCCTCTTTCTAGGATGAGTTCTTTTTCCATAAAAGTGACATGCCTACTTATGAACACCTTTTGTTCAGTAGGATTGTAGAATAGATATCCCATCCTATCTCTAAGATATCCTATAAATAGACATCTATCTGCTCTAGTATCAAGCTTATGTCCAAAATTTCTTTTGACATATACCGGACAACCCCATATCTTAAGTATCTTAAGATACTTAAGATTAGGTTTCATACCTCTCCATATCTCATATGGAGTGCTAGATATAGATTTAGAAGATACTCTATTCAAGATATACACTACGGTTTCTAGGGCATGACCCAAGAAGAAAATAGATAACTCTATGAAGCACATCATGGACTGTACCATATCCAATAAAGTATGATTCCTTCTTTCGATTATGTCATTTAATTATGGTGTATAAAGAGGGATCCATTCAGAGAGAAATCCCTTTACTTTAAGATAGTCTAAAAATTTACTAGATAAATATTATTCTCCCCAATCAGATCAAAGGATTTTTATACTTTTTCTAGTTTGTTTCTCGACCATGATTTGATACTCTTTAAATTTATCAAAGGCTTTGGATTTATGTTTTATAAGATATACATATCGAAACTTAAATAAATCATCAGTGAATGTTATAAAGTAAGAGTATCCACCTCTGGCCTGAGTTATCATAGGATCACATACATCTATATGTACAAGTCCTAATAACTCACTTGTTCTTTCTCCATATCCACTAAATGGAGTCTTGGTCATTTTACCCATGAGACATGATTCACAAGTTCCTAATGATTCATAATCATAAGGATTAAAGAACTTTTCTTTGTATAATTTATTAATCCTGATCTCACTAATATGACCAAGTTGACAATGCCAAAGTAAAGTATTATTTATATCTTCTCTCTTATGCTTTCTATTTTCATCAATATGAAAAATATTATCTTTCAAACATAGAGTCAAAAGACTATTGTTAAAAATATTATAGCATATTATTTAATTAGAATATTTGATAGAGCAACCATTGCTCATTACATCAAAATTATATTCTTGTTTTAATAACAAGGGTATAGATATCATATTTCTAATGATTTTAGATATATAATAATAATTTATCATCTTTAAGATCTTTTCAAAGGGTAACTTTAATATATTTATTCCTACAGCTTCCACTTAGATGGACTCTCCTACAGCGCCATAGAGCTCGAAGTCATCCTTCTTCAAACTCTTAATTTTCTATAGCCCCTACAAAGATTTGCAGATATGAAAATCACAATCGGTATCCAATATCTAAGAGTTTGAAATTGAAGAATTCAATGACAATATAGTATGTATCTCATACATATCTTTTGGTGCAACATTTGCACCAGTCTTCATAGTTGCAAGACAAGCCTTACAATTTCTTTTCCAATGACCTATCTTGCTGTAGTGAAAGTAGGTCATCTGTCTAGAGGCCTTCTTCCCCTTCTTCTTCTTATTTATACTATCTTTAGGATTCAGCCTCTTCTTTGAACCCTTTTTGCCTGCCTTCTTTTTGGAGATCCCATCTACAGAAAGAAAAGGAGCCTTATCCTTTTTGATATGGCTCTCTACTATTTTCAACATATCTAACAGCTCAGGCAGGAAAATATTCAATTTGTTTATGTGATAGTTCATGATAAATTGAGAAAATAATTTTGGAAGTAATTGCAGGATCAGATCCTGACTCAACTTTTCATCCATAACAAAATCTAATTGACCTAATTGAGTGATCAGGTCAATTACCATCACTATATGATCTTGCATGGATGATCCTTCTGCCATCTTAATATGGAATAACTACTTGGATATCTCATATCTAACAGTCCTACTCTGCTCTCCATAAAGCTCTTTTAGATTGAGCAATATGGATTAAGTATCCATGCCATCATGCTACCTCGATAATTCATTACTCATAGAGGCGAGTATGATACATTTGATAGTCAATGAATTATTTTGCCACATCTTATACATGGCTACTTCCTCTTCAGTGGCATCCTCCCCTACCGGCTCAGGGTCAGGAGCATCGAGGATGTAGGAGAGTTTCTCTTGATTAAGTACAATTTTTAGGTTTCTCAACCAGTCCACATAATTGATACTATCTAAAAGGCTCAGGGAGAAGCTTATTTGAATCCAATATTTATTCCTTGTAATGTCTATCGTCATAAGCTTCTCCTGACCAATCAACTTATTTGAATCCAATATTGAACACTGTAAAAGTGAAGAAGCCATTTAATCTATATAATAAAAAAATATTACATAAGTAAATAACTCATGATGACATAAATAATTAAATTAGAACTTTAATTTAATTATGTTTTCTACTATTTTATCGAATATCATAATCCTCTACTATGATAATCGAGAAATTCTAATTGGGTTTTTTAGTGGAATTGAGATCCTAATTTCTTATAAAAGATCTTGTGGTTGCATAACAAATCTTTTATAAGTTCAAAGGTAGGAAACTCTTTCTAATTGCATCTCATGCAATTCTCAATATAATCCTGGCCTTTAAAACATTAATAGCCTTGCAGTCATAATGAAATATAACTATCCTTATGGTTATACAACAAAGTAGTATATCAAAAATGCCATAAGCATCATAATGCCCCAGAATAATAATCTGTCAATCCCCATAATAGGTTTTATGATTGTACAACAAACCTAATATAGTTCATGACATAATAATGTCCTAGCATGAAGGAAGGTCTTAATGTAGTGAACATAACTCTAAGTATTCCATCGAGAATTAAATTAATTTAATTGGCCAAGTAAGTGGGAGAGAGGTGGGGGTCCCTCCATTGCTTTCCTTAGACACCAATAAATTAACCAGGTCAGACAACAAAATTAATTAAAAATCATATTTTTTTACTAATCATGAACCACTTTTTTAGACACCGATAGATCAATTATACATCCTAACTAGTTTTGCTTTTGGCTAATTACACTACAACTTATTGTAATCTTTTAAAGGGCTTTAACTGGTCTCTATGCATATTCTAATTAAATCACATTATATAGATGAATTGATCATATTAATCATGATATATATTTTTATTCATACAAACATATTAGCATGCATCATCATTCTAGGACAACCATCATCACATAGTGAATATTCATCACTATTGGGGGATTTTTATGCCTACCAAAGATTTAAGAATTTAGGCCAACTGAAGGTCTTCAGAATATTAGGGCCGAGGTCCTATTTCAGACCGAGCTTGAAGTTACCAAAAAAAAAATTAGAGTCATAATTTAGGCCGATTGAAGGTCTTCAGAAGGCTGAGTCCGAGGTCCTATTTCAGGTCGAACTTGAAGTCACGAAAAAAAAAGAAGCCAGAGTCACAATGTGGGCTGATTGAAGGTATTCAGAAGGCTGAGGCCAAGGTCCTATTTCAGGCCGAACTTGAAGTTATCAAAAAATGAAAGCTGAAGTCATAATGTAGGCTGATTGAAGATCTTTAGAGGGCCGAGATTGAGGTCCTATTATAGGCCAAGCTTGATGTTATCAAAAGAGAGAAGTCAGGGTTACAATGTCGGCTGATTAAAGGTCTTTAGAAGGTTAAGGCCGAGGTCCTATTACAGGCCGAGCTTGAAATCATCAAAAGAGAAAAGCCAGTGTCATAATATAAGCTAATTGAAGATCTTCAGAAGGTTGAGGCCGAGGTTTTATTTTAGGCCGAGCTTGAAGTTAGCAAAAAGGGGAAGCTAGAGTCATAATGTAGGCTGATTGAATATCTTTAGAAAGCTGAGAATGAGGTCCTATTTTAGGTCAAGCTTAAAGTCATCAAAAGATGGAAGTCAGTCATGAGGAGGACAGTACCTGACATGATTTTTGAAAATATTCTAGTAGACAAGCAAAATATCTCTAACAACTCTTTGCTCCCCCATGACTAACAACCCACGACCCATCCTAACAAACTCCAGATCCTTTTATAAAAGAGAAAAAAATGAGGAACCCTAAGGTACGCAAACTCTTCTCTCCAAATGCTCATCTTCTTCCTTGAGCATTAGAGGGTCCCCATCAGAGCCAATTCCGATCGAAGACTTCTCTTGCAAGTATGATTACCTCCATCCCATCATCGCTGACTTATCGCCATCGCACAACTCCAGCAATCCAACCTCGAGATAGATTTTCATGTCAATAGATGGCATTAGAGGAAGGGCCTTTGAGCTCATTTATGACAAGAAATGAGCATCCAGCGAAAGAAGCTCGATCGCGTTGCTCCAATAATGATGGGATTCAGCATCCATCTTTAAACTCTCCCATCTAGGCCTAAACTAGGGAGCTTCGAATGAAGAAAAAATTTTAATCGGAGAAAAGATCCAAGCAAGGAAGGAGACCATGACAAGGATAATCTAAACTAGCAAAAATGCTACAGGATCCAGATAAGAAATATAATTATGTAAATTCTTTTTTAGTTATATTATATTCTTGAGTTTTCATCCATTTCCAAGAGTTCTAGATAGAATTAGATATTAGAAAGGGGAGATCTTCATTTGCACTCTGATATGCTAGGCGAAATAGAACAACCTCTGATATACAAAATGAAATGGAGAGACTGAGGTCCTGAGAGAGAAAAAAAATGAAGTGGTATTATAAAAAATTAGAGGAGAATGAAAAGAGACTTTCTTGGGTTGGTGGTTATTTTGGCATCCTACTGTTATACTTATTACATCTTCATTCAAGACTATGATATTATTTCTGATTATTATTCCCATGGATCACAAACTTTTTCTATTTGGGCTAGATTAAAGCTATATTCTTCAAGCCAAGGTTGTCCAGTCTCCAATAAGCCATTGTCGGCCATTATTATTCATTCAAGTGCCATCGTCTTGTTCTTCAACTCTACGTCAAGTTCTTCAATTATACCATGCAGGAATATGCCATTTTCTTAGATACTGCTGCAACTATTTATTACTTTTCATACATTGCTTTATTAAATGGGATATGTAGATCCAAAAATTTAGCTACTGTTGTGCACCATCTGGACAGTGGATCATCCTAATCAACTAAGTAGAAGTTTTATAGCTCTTCCTCAAATATCATATATTCATATTAATGATTGATTCTGCACTATAGTCATATGTTTAATTGCTACATACTACTCGCAAGTTAGACTTATCATTGGAACTCTACATGCTATTAATTTTGTTTCATCTCTTATTACCTCAAGTGGTTTCCCACTCACCATTGTACTTAACACCAGAATCCTATATGCTTTTAATATTACTCCAATTCTTACTATATGTAATTGCATTTGGTTCTTCTCGTTCTAGAACTATTGGCAAATCTACCCAGACTTTGATTTTCAGAAGGAAGAAAGAGGGGAGGGGATGGCATCCGCAGGCCTCTCCCCAGCATAGGTGACCCAATTGGCCAATGTCCTCCTCGTGCATGCATTCCACCAATCTCCCTCATGATCCCAAGTGGCATCAACCTTAAAAAAAAGAATAAAAAAATAATAAATAGAGAAAATAGAAAGAGCGGTGGGGTCAGCGACCTTGTCTCTCGCAACCTCCCTGTGTCCGACCTTCCCTCTCATGACCTCCCTATGCCTAACCTTCTCTCTCATGATCTTGGACATCAACGTTTAGCCAGCTTTCCCCACACTTGTCGCACCTCCAATCGGCCTCCACCAAGCCCACATTCAAGCCCCTTCAATCTTCCTCCCCTATGCTCCCAGGCACGCACTGCAATAATCTCCGACCTTATCCTTCCTCATGAACTTGCAGTGGCTCTGACCTTCTCCCCATGAGCCTTTAGCCATAGCAGATCCCCTCCCTCGGTGCAACCCACAGTGACTCCAGTCGATCTTCTTCCCCTGTGCACTCGAGCGACCTTCGGTCCAGCAGATCTTCTACCCCCACACACCCAGGCGATCTCCAGTCCAGCAGATCTCCTCTCCCTGTGTGCTCAAATGACCTTCGATCTAGTAGATCTCCTCTCCCTGCATGCCCAAACAACTTCTGGCTGACCTCCTCCCCCGTGCAATGACTCTGACCATCTCCTCTCTCCTGTGCGACTATGGCGGCCAAACATCCATCCCGCGGGCAGGCAATGCGACAATCAATCTCCTCCCCATGCATCGATTTCCTTCTTCGTGACTCTGAACAGTAGCTATCGATCACAACACCACCGATCTTCTTCCTTCATGCTTCCAGGCATGGTCAAAATCAATCATAGCAATACCAACTTTCTCCTCCCCCACCTCCCGGGTGTGGCCCATGATAGCTCCAACCTTCTTCCCCCATGCTCGGGCATGGCCAAACCCATCACGATGGCCCGCGGTGGTGCCGAGGTCCTCCGTAACAATCTCAAGCGACGCCGATCTCCAAAAAAGGAAAAAAGATAAAAAAAGTGAAGAAGAATAAAAGAATAAGAAGAGAAGGAAAGGAGAGGCCTGCCAACCAATCCTCTTTTCCCTACACCTACATGTCCCGGTGTCCTCCCCCTTGCTGACTTTCTCCCTGCGAGTCTAGGCGCAGCTAAATTTCTCTTAGCAGCACTGACCCTCTTCCTCGCATGCTCAGATGTGGACAAGCCTACCGCAATGGTGCTAAAGCTCACTTAGAGCAACCTCGAAGCCACCCACAAAATGCTACAACCTCGGCACGCGGCTCTATGAATTTCACCCACTAAATCCAAGTTAATATAAAGAAAATGAGAAGAAAGAGGAGAAGGAGAAGAAGATAAAGTCTGATCTGAATTGGAGTAATCTAAGACAAAAGCTCAAATCAAGTAATAAGAGGGGGATCAAACAGAACCCAAGATCTTCCAAATAAAGAACTCATGGTAAAAGACTTTCAAACTTATATACATTATTTTTCTTTTCTTTTTCTTTCTTACAGGGCTATAGGACACCAAAATCATGACCAAAAGCAAAGCCAATTTAGAAAAAGTTCAAGAAACTAAAGCTGAAGCTGAAGTAAAAATAAATGCTAAAGCTAAAATTAGAATCCAAACCAATCTGAGGTCAAGCTTAAGATTAATCTGAGGTTAAGTTCAAGACCTATCTAAGGTGCAAGCAAAACAAGTCTGAGGTAAAGATCATACAAATCCTAGGTCAACAAGAACCCAACCTCAGTAAGTTGAGCTCATCAAAAGGCCAATCCGAGGTCAAAACCTAAACCAAGCTGAAGTTAGATCACAAACCAATCTGAGCTCAAAACTCAAGCCAAGTTGAGGTCAGATTTAAGACCAAGCAAACATCAAAATCAAGGACAAGCTAAAGTTTAATTCACAATCGAGCCAAAGTTAAAATCATAATCGAGACTAAGCTATCAAGCCCAAATTCAAGCTTAAAAAAAATGATGAAATCAATGTCAAAGAAGCTGACTCAACTAGAAGAAGTCCAACCCTAGAAAGAAGGTCGAGGAAACCAAACTAATAAGAACATCAATCAATGAAGGGTGATTAGAGAAGGTAAAGGAGAGAGGTTCCTTCAACGGCCCATTCTGCGCCTCAGCAACTTCATTAGAAATAAGAGATGAACCTCATCCTAATGAAGAAAAATACCAACTACATCAGGAATAGGAAAAGAATCTTGTCCTAACATGGATGAAGACCTCCGATCATTTAAGACAAGAGGAGAGGAGAGGCCCTTATAATAGTCCTTTTGTACCCTAATGATCTTATTAGAGGCAGGAGAAGAACATCGTCCTAACAAAGGTAAAGGCCAACCATATTAGAAATAGAAGAAGGACCTCATCCTAATACTGATAAAAGGGGAAAGGCCCTCTCAATGATCCTTTCATACCTCGATGACCTTGTTAGGAATAGGAGGAGAACCTCATCCTAATAAGCATAAAAGCAAACCATGTCAGGAATAGGAAGAGAACCTTGTCCAAACATGAATAAAGACCTTTGGTTATTTAAGACTGTAGGAGGAGAGAGGCTCTTACAATAGTGCTTTTGTGCCCCAATGATCTTGTTAGGGACAGGAGGAGGATCTCATTCTAACACAGGTAAAGGCTAACCATATTAGAAATAGGAGAAGGACCTCATCCTGACACAGATCAAAGGAAAGAGGCCCTCTCAATGACTCTTTTATGCCCTGACAATCTTATCAAGAATAGGAGGATCTCATCCTAATAAGGATAAAAGCCAACCACGTAAGGAATAGAAGAAAGATCTCTCCCTGACATGGATAAAGACTCCTACAAGAAAAATGAAGACCTTCGATTCTTAAATTGGAGGTAATGGGTTGAGATCCCCTCAATTATCCTTTTTGTGCTCCAGCAACCTTATTAGGAATAGGAGAACCTCATCCTAATAAGGATAAAAGCCAACCACATCAGAAACAGAAGGAGGACCTCATCCTGACGTGGACAAAGATCCTTACAAGAGATGTGAAGGCCTCCAATTTTTAAATCCAAGGTTAAATATCAAAATCTATAGAAATCTAAGCTTAGAATATCAATATTTACAGAAATTCAATCTTAAAAGGCAAATATCTACAAAAATGTGAGGTCAAAATATCAATTTTTATAGAAATCCGATCTTAAAGGGCAAAAATCTATAGAAATCTGAGCATAGAATATCAAAATTTATAGAAATCCGATCTTAAAAGGCAAAGGTTTATGAAAATCTGAGCTTAGAATGTCAATATGTGTATAAATCTAATCTTAAAAAGCAGAGATCAGCAGAAATCTAAGCTCAAAATGTCGAGAATAAAATTGAAGATCTTCGAACAATTTTAATAAGAAACCTAAAGATTCTAAGTCTAAATGACAAAAGGACATGTCTTCGATAAGTCTGATTTAGTATACTCCTATCATCCAGACCAAGGCACGGACTTGAAAGTAGAGGGGCTATTATTAGAAAATTTTTATGCTTGCCAAAGATATAAGAATTTAGGTCGATTGAAGGTCTTTAAAAGATTGAGACGGAGGTCTTATTTCAGGCCAAACTTGAAGTTACCAAAAAGAAGAAGCTAGAGTCATAATTTAGGCCGATTGAAGGTCTTCAGAAGGCTGAGTCCAAAGTCATATTTTAGACCGAACTTGAAGTCACCAAAAAAAAAGAAGCTAGAGTCATAATGCGGGCTAATTGAAGGTATTCAGAAGGCTGAGGTTGAGGTCCTATTTTAGGCCAAATTTAAAGTTATCAAAAGATGGAAGCCGAAGTCACAATGTAGGCTGATTGAAGATCTTTAGGAAGCTGAGACCAAGGTCCTATTATAGGTCGAGCTTGAAGTCATCAAAAGAGGAAAGCTAGGATCATAATATAGGCTGATTGAAGATCTTCAAAAGGCTGAGGCCAAGGTTCTATTATAGGCCGAGCTTGAAGTCATCAAAAGAGAAAAGCCAGGATCATAATACAAGCTGTTTGAAGATTTTCAGAAGGCTAAGACCGAGATCCTATTTCTAGCCGAACTTGAAGTTAGCAAAAAGAAAAAGCCAAATCATAATGTAGGCTGATTAAAGATCTTTAGAAAGCTGATGATGAGGTTCTATTTCAGACCGAGCTTGAAGTCATCAAAAGATAGAAGCCAGCCATGAGGGGGATAGTACCAGACATGATTCATGAGAATATTCTGGTGGACAAGCAAAATATCTCTGATAACTCTCTACCCTGCGATGACTAATAACCCACGACCCATCGTAACAAACTCTGGATCCTTCTATAAAAGAGAAAAAAAAGAGGACCCCAAGGTTAGCAAACTCTTCTCTCCAAACACTCATCTTCTTCCTTCTGTTGAATGAAAAACTGATTTGAGTATCGGAGGGTCCCCGCTTGAGCCAACTTCAATTGAAAACTTTTCTTGCAGGTACGATCACCTCCATCCCATCATCATCGACTTATTGCCATTGCATAACTCCAGCAATCCGACCATGAGATGGATTTCCGCACCAATAGATTAGCTTTGATTGGGTCATTAATTGGGTTAGACCTAAGATTAAATTAAATATGGACTAAGTTAATAAATTGATCAAACCTAATTAATAATTAATTAAGATTAGATCATTTTTTTTTATAAATTAATTAAATAGTTGTAGTTAATCAAAGTCCATACATCCAACAAATGGACCTGATTATGGCTTAGTGGTTGAGCCTAAATCTTTAGGCAGACCAAATCAAAACTAATAAATTGATTGGTGTCTAAGGTAAGTCTGACATTTTCAGATCAATGGTCTTTAATTGGCAGTCCGCTTATCTAGTCATTTCTGATGGTGTCTAAGGCAAGCCTTGGTAGACCCTCCCATCGATCTCACTTACCTGAAAAATATGGTTAATCAACTTTTGATTAAGTTACTCATTGATTCATGCTAACCCATGTCACATAGAAAATTAGGGAGACTAATTTTATTCAATAAGATTGATCTAGGTACCTATGGACTGAAATTGATCCTAGTACTCATCAAGGACTTGAGAAGTTAGTGGGAGTATTTGACTTGGTGAAATCATTGGAAGCAATTTGGTCCATGTCTTCTCTATCCCCAAATCACTAATAATTTAAATTCTCCAAAATTATTAGGTCCTTAAAATGATAAAATTATGAAGATAACTAAATCATAGCCTCCCATTAAGTTGTTTGATAATGGATCCAATAGTCGGGTGAATGTTAGAGGTGCCTTACACCTGGTGTTCATTGAGATATTAGAATTATCATTCATCATATGATGACTTGGATGTGTTCCTCTAATGATGGTTAGGTTGACTAACCAAAGTTGAGCTTAGTCATTCATTGGTTAGACGTACCAAGTATAGTCATGTTAATGGTTGGACTTAATCGAATCCTTACAGTGGAGGCCAAAGCCTATGGATTAGATTTTTAGGATAAAATTTAATTACTACAAGTTGTTTAGAGAAATAATTGATTAAAGAACCTACCCATAGATGCACATGGATTGACCGGCCAAAGTCAAGCTTGTGTGTAGCCTATGTGGATTCTAGTACCTACTAGAGAATTAAAGTAATTTTTTGAATTAGAGGTAGAGGCTACCAATTTGAATAAAATAGTGGGAGAACCTTTACACTAAAGTCCAAGTCTCTAGGCTTAAAATAATTCATATACTTTAGGTCATTATTCTCTTTTCTTCATATTAAGGCTAAATCTTAATTGCTCCATTCACTGTTAGACAGTGATTGACTTATGGGACCCAACTTTGATAATTAATATTGAAAGTTGATTTGGTTCAGTAGTATGAATGGGTTCAGTTCATACTGAGGCTCTAAATCTAGTGAAAATAAAAGGTCTAAAGTTAACCCAAATTAGGTAGAGTGCTTCTAATGCAAGAAGCAGGGTCATAGGAAGAAGAATTGTCTTGCTTTCCTTGACCTCAACAGGCTGAATAAGAGAAAAGAGCAAAGAGTTGCTCATCAAGGATGTTATATGATAATACCTTGTAATTTTTTTGTATATAATTCTACTACCTAGTAATTAGATATCGGTAGTCTTATGCAATTCATTTCAAGAACTTCAAGTAAGTGGAATGTTTGAAAATGATGAGAGATTCCTGAATGTTAGGGATGAAAATCCTATTCCAATCCTAACTTTAGGAATCATCAAGCTAGGTTTCATTATAAATATTGTCATTTAGAATGACTGTCACTATTGTCCATCGTTTATAATGAATGTGATCTTGATGGCCTTTTGGTCAAAGATGATTATCATTTAATAATAAAAGAAGATTATCATGATATCATTATGAATGATATTACAATAATACATGAAAAATAAATAAATAATATTTAACATTCATACAGTCTGTTAAGTATAATGTACACATCTAATAAACACCCAAGTTAAATAATGTCAGGGATACCTACTTTTGGCATTGTAGGCTTGGTTATGTTAACAAGAATAGGATAAATAGGTTAGCTTAAGAGAAAAATCTCGACATCAATGATTGTGAATCATTGACAACTTGTGAGTCTTTCTTTTTGGAAAGATGATAAAGCCATCTTTTACTAAAAAAGATGAAAGAGCTGATAAAGTTCTAAGTCTCATACATAGTGATGTATGTAGACCTATGAACTCAAGTACTAGAGAAGGATATCAATATTTCATTATGTTTATAGATGACCTATCTAGGTATGGATCCATCTAGCCTAAATCATTTAAAATATTCAAATGATTCCGTAATGAAGTAAAAAAATAAACTAAAAAAGATATTAGAACTCTTCGATCAGATCGAGAAGATGACTACTTATCCAATGAGTTTTTGATATATCTAGGAGAGAATAGGATTCTCTCATAATAGACTCCTTTCAGAACACCATAGGATATTGGTGTATCAAAAAAAAAAAATTAAACTTTGTTCGACATAGTTCGATCCATGATAGGGAATTACTAGTCTGCTTGTTTCAGGGTTAAACTCTTGAGATTACTTGTTTTACTTTAAAAATTTACACCAAGTAAATCTATTGTAAAGACTCCACGTGGGATATGGATTGGGCATAGACCTAGACTCTCTCACCTTCGAGCTTAGGGTTGTCAAGCCTATGTCAAATGTTTGCACATAGACAAACTTGGAGCCCGATCCTATAGGTGTATGTTTATAGGATACCCCAAGAAAACTAAGAGTTATTATTTCTACTATGTTAAAGAACAAAAGTTGTTCATCAATTTTAAGGCATTCTTTTTGAAAAAGAAGTTTCTTAGAGAAGGAATTGATGCCTGAAAAGTTGAACTTGAGAAAGTTTAATCGATAGAAAGAACTGATACAATCTAGTAAACCTATAGAACCAGATTTAATTAGACTAAATTTGGAGCCCATTAAAGAGGTACCTTTAAGGAGATCGGATAGACTATTATGTCAACTGGATAGATACATTGGTTTCTAGGTCCGAGATAATAATCCTATTGAGCTCGATGAGAATAATAAGAATTCGATCACCTATAAGGATGAAATGCAGAGGTCTGACTCTGAGAAGTGGCTTGGAGTCATTAAATCCAAATTGGACTCCATGCAAATCAATAGTGTGTGGACACTAGGTGATTCACCTAAAGGGATAAAACCCAATGGGTGAAAATAAATCTTCAAAAGGATCAGAGTAGCATAGATGGAAAGGTGGAGACCTATAAAGCTCGTTTGGCTGTTCTCTCAAAGTTGAAACATATGTTTTGAATGTATGTCTTTGTTATGAACAAAGAGGAATCTTGTATTTGTAAGTGGGCAAAAGGTTTTGTTGGTGCAAAATATGATTGACGCTGGATCAAGCTGGAGTTGGGGAAGAAGGGGTCGTCGTCGGTGACCTACAAAATAAGGTCCCATCCGAAGTTGGAGGTAGTGGCTCCGATAGGATCCTCCGACGATCAAGTCAGCTCTTCTAACCAAAAGAAATGGAGTGCTCAAAAAATTTAGAAGAAGAGTAATGAGAAGGAGAATGAGAGCTTGGAGAAAATGTATCTAGAGGATCTCTTTTATAGATGAAGCCTGTAACAAACTGATGGTGACAATCATAATTGCCTGGTAGTGGACCATTCAGATCACGTGGAGTTTATTATGAAAGGATGAGTTCTTGTTTGTCATGACTTGCAGGCGATGGAGATCGCTTTGCTGAAGTTTGGATGTAAGTTGGAGACTTCAATGTATGTAGTGGACTCATGACTGGCCAAGGTTTATTAGGGCAAAGTCTAGCAACTTCAAGGAGTTTGGAAGCCTTCTGGGCCGCATGCAAGCAGATGCCTCCTAAATTGAGATTTAAGGTTCTATGCTCCATCCTTTGCGGAGCGATTGTTATGAATCAGTGATTTGATGGGGTCCCTTTGGATGGCTCCTGCTAATTGATGTAGCAGGGACTAAGTAAGTCCATGACTAGAAGGAGAACTATCGAATGGTGTGCGACTAGAGGAGATCATCTAGAAGAAGCACGACTAGAGAAGTTCATCTAGAAAATTCCTACTAGAAGAAGCACTATCGAAGGAATTCATTGAAAAGGAGCTCAATCGAAAGGGGTGCATCTTCCATGATACAAAACTTTAACCATCTTCAAAATGTTCGAGATTGTCTGGCTGGGCTTCTTTGAGATCATCCGTGTATAGGCCAGTTCGCCTTAAGCTAGGAGCTGAACCTACAAAGAGGACAAGGTTTTTTCGGGTGATAGTAATGAATTCAACTGGAAGGAACCAGCTTGGGCCACTGGAAGGAGTTCTGTTGGTACAAGGCTGACTTGGGGGGGGGAGTCGATTGGGAGAATGTCGAATGGAAGGAGGTCGTCCAAAAAGAGCTTGCCTGTTGATCAGAAAAAAAATGTTTATGATGAATTCAGCTGGAGGAAATCATCAAGAGGGAACACGACTGTAGAATATTGTTCGATTGGGGCACGACTGGAGGAAAGGTCTAGTAGGTGTACATTGGAGGAATAAGGTAGATCAGAGGTTGGAGGGAATTCACCTTTTGGGTGGTTTTCCGACAATTGAGAGGAGTTTGGCTGATGAGGAAACTCGATCGGTGGTCGCTAGGGATGGACAACCAGGATTTTTGCCACTCATCCATTCCTTTGAAGCTCGACTGTTGTTCTCAAGGTTGTCTGAGGGCAATAAAAGAGGGACAAGGCCTTTTGCTCGCACATCCAAAATCCTCGATACAAGAATTTGAGGGTCCTCTACTCTTCATAGATTGCCGAAGTTCATCTAGGGAGAGGTTTTGTCATCCAACCAGAGGATGTTAGGTTCGACCACTTGATTGCCTAGAGGGCCGCCATTGCCATTCGAGCTTTTCCAGGTAAAATCCACAAGATCTTCATAGATTTTGGGATTATCTAAGAAAGTTGATGATCGAAACATGGAAAGTTGTCCAACAAGTCCAAGTTGGAGGTCCGCAATCTTGGTACTAGATAGAAATTCCACACTGGTTGAAGTCAGCTATGGTTATCATTGCCGGATGGGGTCACCCCAAGACTTAGTGTCATGTGGGACTTCGGTAGATGAGGATTTGCCCTCAACATAAGTCCTCCTACTCTTGAGTTCGGAATTCAAAGGATGGAAGTAAAGATATGTGAATGCCGAAGTGCCGAAGTCCTTTTCTTCTTTTCGCATCCACCGAAAAGAAGGTTTTGGTGTTTACCATGCTGGCACTGAAACTTCCTTACCATGAGGTGACCTAAAAAGATAAATATTGATATTTCCATCGAAGCACTGCCCCAGATGCAATGCAATTGAGGTTTCATCTACTGCCAACTCTCTGCCATGATGAGAGGGACATGTGTCAGCCTAAGATCGGCCAAAGGAGACCTACAATCATAACAGTCCCAGGCTCCTATGGTTATTTAAGCTCATCTTTCTTCTCTTGGGTTCTAATTCACCCTGGTTCCTTCTTTTTTTTCCTTGATCATCGTCTTCCTCCTGCTCCAGTATACCAGTGCCTTCCATCATCTCCTTCAATCCTCAAGGGCTTCCTCACTCAATTTTCTTCGAGCTCATCGTCTCTCCGTTCTTTTCCATCGATTTAGGTTAGTTCGTAAATCCTTCTTTTTGATCATTCATGTCTTTTAGTATCTCTACCCATTCGATTTCTTCGAGAGAGTCTTGAATTTTATTTTCTTTGATTTTTTGAGAATTTTCTCCACTTTGGCTTGATCTTCATGTCCTCCAAAGAATCCTGGTCGACTAGTTCTAGAAGTTCGGTCCATTAAGCTTTAATGGATCCTCTCCATAAGGGCCTCAAATTTGTAGAAGTACCTTGGCTATCCTTCATCCCTAATACCATCCAATGCAAACTTTGGCCTAAAAACCTCTCACTAATTAGGATCCAGTTTGGAATCTCTTCTAATTATGAACTTGTACTCCCTGGTCCTAGCGATCGAGCCTGCTCTCCTCCTCCTAGCCAAACCTATTTGTATGTTGAAACCCTCCGGATAGGACTTCGGCTACTGATACCTTCTTTCATAATCAACTTATTTAAGTTCTTGAATATTTCTTTCGCCGCTATGGCACCAAATTTATTTAGGTTCATCATTGGATTTCTCTCTTTATGTACCATGGCCGACGTCCAACCTTCCATCTTCTTATTCCATAACTTCTTTACTTTCAAACACCATCCAACTACCAATGATTGGTGGTACGCATTCCACCAATTCAATAAGAAGGGATAGCTTAAGGGTGCTCCTTCTTTCATTCATAATTGAAAGGAGAAGTTCTTCATCATCTCATGTCCTTCTTTGGAGCTAGGACTTCCTTCCTAGGGTGACATAAGTGATTCAATCCATCAATCTCCCAAACTTGAGAGAGAGGATCAGGATTTAGTCGATAAGTTAAAGAACTATCAAGCTCTCCTAATGTCCAGGCTGCTAGATGATCAAACCTTATTCAACTTTGGTCTTAGTCCTCTCAACTCGACAGGTAGTTCTTTGTGGTCTGCCAATTATGTATGGTCTCCTTTTTTTTCTAACTTTGGTTCTTCTTCTATAGAAATGACTCCTAAGGAGCAGAATCGTCAGGCCAAGGGGATTAAGTCCCTCAAGAGGAAGGGTAGCTCCATCGGAGAAACATTAAAGAAGGCTTGCACTAATGAGCTGATCCCAACCATGCTGATCCGAGCAATGCTTGTCCTAGAGGCCGATGTGGCAGCACCAACTCCGACCTTGCCCCAAGAGGATGCAGCCCCCATGCCTCCTGAGCAGCATGAGGTCGTCAAGAAGAAAAAGAAGAAAAAGGATGCCGTCAGAAAGAAGATAAGAAGGACGGCTGGAAACTCGAGTGGTGAGGGCTCTGATCAAGAGTGAGCTTTCTTGGATGACCGAAAGATCATCCAATCTCTAATGAAGGGCAACATCCTTCCACACATTATTGATAAAATGATTAGAAATAAGGATGCTGAAAGATTTGATGAGTCCTTCGCTGCCTTCCTCAAGGTAATTAATACCTTCAAACTTGATCGAATGCGAGATGTACTCCTAGAGTTCTGACTTAATTTTCTTCTACCTCCAGCTGGGGCATTACTTATTTGCCCATTCAAAGGTGGCCGATCTCCACCAAGATGAGTTCTCTAAGGCCCTCCATAAGGCTTAGGCGAAGATAGAAAGAATTTAGGCCGAGGTCGACTATTTGAAGGCGGCCTTGGAGGAACAAACTATGGAGGCCAATCACCTTTGAGATGCGTTGAGGAGAGAAGAGGAGGTTTCTGCAGAGCTGAGGATGGCCTTGACTCTTTCGAAGGAGAAAAAGAAGAAGGCTGAAGTGGAGGTCAGTGCTGAGAAGGAGTGGGCTATCGAGGCCTTCAAGTCCTTCAAAGCAATGGAAGACATCAAGATTGCCTTCGTCCAAGAAGCTTTTCTAAAGTTTGCAAAGAACTTCCCCAAAGTAGACCTCAACCTTCTGACAGATGAGCCTAGCAATGCAGCCGATCCTTCCAATGCTGGTGTCACATCTCCCATCACCGAATCTACCTTGGGTTCTCCCAAACCTACGGTCAGAGCTCTCGAGTCCATTCCCAAGCCTAAGGCTGCGAAGAATACTTTGGCCATGCCCACCTTTGAATTGGCCAAGGTCTAAAAATTCTTATCAATTTGTACTTTTTTTTATGTATGCTAAATACTTTGAGAAATAAAAATAAACTTTCTTTCCTTTACACTTGTGTCATGGTGGATGTTATTCAGAATCCTTCTAATGATCGCAGTCAAGGCCAGTCATCTCCAAATAACACAGAGCCATTGCTTCAAGGCATCCCTATAAAACTCATAATCAAAAGTTTAAAGAGCGAGATTCATCACTTGAGAAAAAAGTTGAAGAAGATGGAAGATGAACTTCAAAGATCTAGGAAGAATGCTTTAGAGGCAATGATCAAGGTCACTCACCTTCACAAGCTACACATGATGGATTTCATGAGCTTCAACATTAAGAAAGATAATTTTGAGAAAGAGCTGGCCGAGCTTAGAAAAAATGCTAGTAATAAGTCATGGGCGTTGACTGCGAAGATCAGCTCCCTCGAAGTTGAACTCAAGGCAGCAGGAGAGAAGATTTAGCTGTTGGAGGGGAGTTTGCCATGGTCCTCCAACAAAGTTCAGTATGAATGGAATTGGTCTCAAAGGTTCTTTACACTTCAGAAGCAGCTGTTTGATGCCGAGTCTACTACGAGATCTATCGATTGGGTTGGTGTGGGAGAATATCTAAACTTGAGCAACAGCTCCGAGCTGCCAATAGCGAGGTGGCTCAACTTCAACAGCAACTCATCGATAATTATTGATCTGGCATAAGTAGGGAGTTGAAAGAGATTGCCTTCTTAAAGAGGATCATGGACGAACTTTCAAAGTCAATTAGGATCGAGAAGGTCAAAGTTCAGCAATTGAAGCTTCAATTAGTTTGCGAATAGCAAGCCATCAAAGATGCCGAGGCTGAATCTGAGGTTTTGAGGAAAAGACTACAGGCATTAGAAGAGAACTACCAAAGAGCTGACAGAATGTTCTATGATAACCTGATAAGAAGAAAGGAGCTTGAGAAAAAAATCATCAGCCGAAAAGAATCCTTGGTGATGGCCAGCAGTCCGAAGTTCGAGGAATCAGATTCCTCTTAGATCTTCGACTTTTTCTTTTTCTTTTGTAATCGATCTCATAGACCTTTATTTTATACTTGACTTTGACTTTAATGAAATGATATCTTTCCTCATTTTTTCCCTATATGAATTGAATATTTATAGATAGCTCCATCTTTTATTTTTTAGCGGGGTCGGTCTTTACTTTGTTCCCCCCTTAGGAGGAGGTCTTCCTCTTATCCCAAGAGAGATAGGTTTTTATTCATGTCAGGATGAGATTTCTCTCCCATCTTGGATGTCAAGACGAGGTTCTCCTCTTGTTCCTAGCATGATTAGCATTCATTCATGTTAGGATGAGGTTCTCCTCCTATACCTAACACAGTTAGCATTCACTCATGTTAGGATGAGGTTCTCCTCCTATTCCTAATAAGGCGATAGGGGCACAGAAGGACCATGGGAAGGGCCTCTCCCCTCATCCCATCTTAGACAATAGGATCTTTGTCTTACTTAAGTTAGGATGAGGTTCTCCTCCTACTCCTAACAAGATGGTATGGGTACAGAAGGGCCGTTGAAAGAGCCTCTCCCCTCATCCCATCTTAAACAATGGGATCTTCATCTCACTCAAGTTAGGACAAGATTCTCCTTCTGTTCCTAATAGGGCCATAAGGGCACAAAAGGGCTGTTGGAAGGGCTTCTTTCCTCATTCCATCTTAGACAATGGGTTCTTCATCTTGCTCAAGTTAGGATGAGGTTCTCTTTCTGCTCCTAATAGGATAGTAGGGACATAGAAGGATCGTTGGAAGGATCTCTCCCCTCATCCCGTCTTAGGCAATGGGATCTTCGTCTCGCTTAAGTTAGGGTGAGGTTCTCCTCCTATTCCTAATAGGATGGTAGAAGCATAGAAGGGCCACTGGAAGGGCCTCTTCCCTCATCCCATCTTAGACAACGGAATCTTCATCTTGCTCAAGTTAGGATAATCTTGCTCAAGTTAGGATGAGGTTCTCCTTTTGTTCCTAACAGGATGGTAAGGGCATAGAAGGACTGTTGGAAGGGCCTCTCCTCTCATCCCATCTTAGACAATGGGGTCTTCATCTTCATTTTTTTTGTCATTATGTGATTTTGCACCAAAAATAGAGATATTGGAAGAAGGAAGTTTTATTAAAGTAAAATTACTGGTAATACATCCATAAATTCTTCGAATACCAGGGTTGTGGAAGTGTTGTTCCTCTAAGTTCCTTCAAGTAATAGATTTTGAGCCGGACGACCTCCTTAACTTCATACGGGCCTTTCCAATTTAGAGCGAGCTTTCTTTGGTTCTAAGGTTGCGAGATAGCTACTCGACAAAGTACCAGGTCTCCTACTTTGAATGCTTTACCTCTGACCCTTGAGTTGTAGTGGCGAGCTACCTTCTGCAAGTAAGCCACCATCCTAACTTGAGCTACTATTTTTTTTCTTCCAGCAAGTTGAGATTGGCCCTAAGATTCTGTGAGTTCTGTTGCTTGCTGAATGCCATGACTTATGCTAATAGAAGTTTCAGTTCTATTGGGATGACCACCTCTGTCCTGAAGGTCAAGACGAATGGAGTCTTCCCAGTTGATAATCTTTGGATAGTTCGGTATGCCCAGAGTACATATTAGAGTTCATCTATCCAAGTCCTTTTTGCCTTCTTAAGTCTTGTTTTGATTTCCTGTAGCAAAGTTCTGTTGGTTAATTCATCCTCACCATTTGCGTGTGGATGAACCATTGATGTAAAATTATGAGAGATATTCAAGTTTTCACAGAACTCAGCAAATTTTGCTCCAGCAAACTACCACCCATTATCTATTATGATGGTTTGAGGTAAGCCGAGCCTACAAATAATTGACTTTCAGACGAAGTCCTGCACTTTTGCTTCAGTAATTTTAGCTAGGGGTTTGGCCTTGACCCATTTGGTAAAGTAGTCAATTGCAACTAAGAGGAACTTTTGCTATTTGGATGCCATTGAAAAGGGGCCGAGTATATCCATCCCCCATTATGCAAATGGCCAAGGGGTACTCAAAGGGATAAGCTTGTAGGTCAGTCGTCTCTAAATATTAGCATTTCTCTGACAACGATCGCACCTTCTAACATAGTCTAGGAAGTCTCGATACAAGGTTGGTCAGTAATAGCCTTGCTGAAGTAGCTTATGAGATAGAGATCTGACACCCAAATGGCTTCCATAAATCCCTTCATGTACCTCCTACAATGCAACATCAGCCTTGGAGGGTTAAAGGCATCTTAAAAGTGGTAGTGAATATGACCTTTTATATAATTTATCCCCATAGAGAACATACCGGAAGGCCCGATTCCTCAATTTTTGGGCTTCTTTTAGGTCATGAAGTAAGGCCCCATCTTTGAGATAAGTGTCCAGTGGATCAATCTAGCTCGACTCATGCTTAACCTGTATCATAGACTGTGGTTCTTCCAAACTCTAGCATTTCAGGACTTCGAAGAAAACCTCCTTAGGTAGTTTGGCTGGAGCCAGTGTGGCCAATTTAGAAAGGAGGTCGGCTCTGATGTTTTTCGCTCTCAAAATCCATTGGATGCTGAAGCTCTTGAAAGCTAGAATCAAATCCTTTACTTTCTCGAGATACTTTATCATACTTTCCTCCCGAGCTTCATAGTTGCCACTAACTTGTCTGACTACCAGTTGGGAATCACTATACACTTGGAGAAGGTCCGCTTCCAACTCCTTGGCTATCCTTAGTCCTGCTATCAAAGATTCATATTCGACCCCATTGTTCATTGCAGAAAATTCAAAGCGCAATACGTATTCGGCAATGACTCCCTCCGAGTTCACCAAGATCAATCTAGCACCTATGCCCTAAGCATTAGATGAGCCATCAACATATAGGACCTAGAAGCCTTTAGGAAGATCGGCCTTTTCTTTAGAGGAGCCTGGTTGTAGCCATGGAATGCTGACTTCATTCTGTTCAAGTTTGGTCTCATCCGAGATAGTGCATTCTACCTCAAAATCTGCTAGTATTTGAGCTTTGATCGACGGCCGAGGTTGGAAGTTGATGTCAAATTCTATAAATTCAATTTCCCATTTTGTGACTCTTCTGAGAGCATCTGCTCGATGAAAAACTGCCTTGATTGGCTGATCAGTGAGGAGGGTTATGGTATGCCTCTAGAAGTAAGATCGGAGTCTCCGAGCTATAATTAGTAAAGCATAAGTTAGTTTTTCTAACTTAGTATATCTGGTCTCGACGTCCCTCAAGACTCGGCTTATGTAATAGATCGGCCGCTGTGCTTTCGCCTCCTCCTTGACTAGGACTACTGCAAGGGCCGTCGGGGAGACTGCCAAATACAAAAATAATCCTTCTCTTGGTTCGGGCTTGGCCAATAAAGGAGGCGAGTGAAGGTAGATCTTGAGTCCTTCAAATGCCTGTTGACATTCAACATTCCAGCAAAAGTTCTTTGGTTATTTGAGAACTTGAAAGAAGGCATACATCACTTAGCCGACCTTGAGATGAAGCGGTTCAGGATTGCCACCTTTCCAGTCAGACGCTGAACTTCTTTGATCGATTTTGGGATAGTCATCTCTTGAATGGCCCGAATCTTCTTTGAATTTGCTTCTATCCCATGCCTTGACACCATAAAACCTAAAAACTTTTTTGAAGTTAAACCCAAGGTGCACTTGGTTGGGTTCAATTTCATCTTGTACTTCCAAAGGGCATTGAAGGTCTCCTCAAGGTAAGCTATGTGATCTGTTGAAGCTCGACTCTTCATGAGCTTATCATCTACATACACCTCCATATTGCAGCCAATCTGCTTCTTGAAGATCTTATTGACTAGACACTGGTATGTTGCTCCTACATTTTTGAGTTTGAAAAGCATGATCCTCTAATAATAGAGACCACGATCAGTAACAAAAATAGTTTTTTCCTCATCCTCCGGTGCCATTCAGATTTGGTTATAGCCGAAGAAGGCATCCATGAAGGTGAGGAGCTCATGGCCCGAAGTTGCATCCACTAGTTGATCAATTCTGGATAAGGGGTAGCTTTAGGGCAGGCCTTATTCAAATTCTTGAAATCTATGCACATTCTCCACTTGCCATTTGCCTTCTTAACAAGGACTACATTAGAAACCCAGTTCGAATAGGAGACTTCTCAGATGAATTCAGTCTTGAGGAGCTTATCAACTTCTTCTACAATTGCCTTTCGTCTCTCTGGGGCATGGCTGCACACCTTTTCTTTCACTGGTTGATATTTTGAATCGACAGCCAGTCGATGTTTCATGACTTCAGCATTAATTCCTGGCATGTCTATGGGAACCCAAGCAAAGACATCCATAATTTTTCTACAGAAATTCAACAAGCTGCTCTCATACACGTGCTCCCAAATTGGAGCCAATCTGCACCATGTGCCCTTCATTTCCATCATTTAAAGAAACCGAAACAAGATCTTCCATTGGTTCTCTCCTTTCTTCCATGAGGTCGTCCCGAATGTCCGACCATCAACCGGGCAAGGATCAGACTGCTCATTCTTTTGTAGGGTGATTAAATAGCAATACCCTACTAGAGCTTGATCTACTCTGACCTCTCTGATCCCATAACTTGTTGGAAACTTTATTTTCAAATAGTAGGTCAACACTGCTACCTGAAGTATATTTAGACCAGGTTGATCAAGGATAGCATTGTAAGCGGATGGAGCTTTTACCACTAAGAAGTCCACTTGCACCTTGGGTTACCTCGGGTATCATCTTGCGCCACACTTAAAAGTTATTACGCCTTCAACTAGCACTGCATCACTGGTGAAGCTGATAAGTGGAGAATTCATTGGTCCGAGTTGGCTATCAGGTATAGATATTTTGAAGAAAGCATCATAAAATAAGATATCGACCAAACTTTCATTATCGATAAGAACATGACATACATCATAATCGGTAATATTTAAAATAATTACAATTGCATCACTGTGCGAAAACTAAACTTCTTGGGTATCTTCTTCGGTGAAAGCAATAGGCTCCTCAGTTCTCCTCCTCTTAGCTGGCCCCTCAGACCTACCGGCCTCCTCCCACCAAAGTCCCCCAGAGATGGTATTAATGATGTCGAGAGGTGGCTGATCTCCTGACTGCTCCCCCCTCGATGGTTCTGATTGTGGCAGTGCCCTTGGCCGATCTTTCCTTGCCTCAGGTCGGTATTGCAAAAATCAACCTAGCTGACCTCGCCTAATAAGCTTCTCGATCTCGTCTTAGAGCTGAATGCATTCTTCAGTATCATGATCATGATTATGATGGTAAAGATAGTACTTATTTAGATTGTACTTACCAAGATGAGTGTGCATCCTCTCCAACCTTGGTAGCTGCTCCTTGATCTCCATTAGTACTTGAGTTTTTGGAGCATTGAGGAGGGCATAATTATAGAATCTTTTAAGAGAAGAACTTCTTCATGCCCTTCGATCGGAGCTTCTTTGATGATGAGCCCAAGGGGGAGTTTGAGCTTGCTTACATTCAGGGGGAGTCTACGAGTGTGGTCGAATTTTATTCGACCTTTCTTCAATCGTGGGTTTTCTAGATTTGCCCACCTGCCACTCTCTCACGACTTTCTCATCCTTCAGTTTGAAAGCTTCTTCACCTTGAGCATAATCTTCAACCTGAGCCAGCAAATCAGAAAAATTCCTGAGATACTTCTTCTCCAGGGAGAATAGCAAATCGTTCTTTTGAAGGTCATCCTTAAGCATGATCATGGCAATCGACTGGTCTAAATTTCGAACCTCCAGTGCAGCGGTATTGAAGTGGTTGACATAAGCTTGGATGGTCTCTCCTTCCTACTGCTTGATATTGATGAGGGAGTTTCAGCCTCATCTCGGACATCGGCTACTGACAAAATGAGCCATAAACTGATGGCTCATTTGGCAAAGAAGAAGATCGTACCCAACCTCAGTGTGGAGTACTAGTTTTTCACTACTTCCTTCAAAGTAGATGGAAAAGCTTGATATAGAATGACGTCAGGTGTGTCGTGGAGCATCATCATAGTTCAAAAAGCCTCTAGATGGTCAATCGGATCAGTGGTCTCATCGTAGCTCTTGAATTGAAGGAGCTTGAAGTTTAGCAGAATCGGTTCCTACATGATTCTCTGAGAGAAAGGAGGGTCAGTATAGATGTTATCATGGTTACTTGGGGCAGCATGGTGGAGCCCCTCGATCCATCAATCCATTTCTTGGAGTTTTTGATCGAGGAACTGATCTCGATCATGGATCTCGGAGGATTTTTGACTATAGATGGGAAAGATTTCTTCTGAAGAAGAGTCATGATCGGAATAGTGGCGCTCTATTCTCTGCACTATTTTTTCTTCTCAGAAGTGATGGGTCTCCTGACACAAGAATGCCTCCTTAGGACTAGTTCTTGACATCCTGATGAGGGGTTTTCCAGTCGGACTGCCGCCAGAGGCTGTTGCATGGCTTGCACCAAGCTTCGAACCTACTACATCAATAAGTTGAACTACTCTAGATCTACCATTATTTTTTGTGGAGGAGGTTGCGGTGCAAGTGATGGTGTCGAAGTAGGCGGATTTGGTTCAGATCTGACAACAAAGGTGGTGGATCTTCGAATGGTCATCTTCTTTGGAGGCATTTTTAGATTGAGGGAGAGAATGAAGATGACCCTTAAAGGAGAAAGCATGTAGGATTGACTGAGCACTTCTTTTAGAATAAGAACTCAAGACCGTTTCTCAAACGTCAATCCTGTTGGTGTAGAATCTAGTTGATATCTGATCAAGTCAGAGTTGGGGAAGAAGGGATCGCCGTCAATGACCTGCAAAATAAAGTCCCGTCCGGAGTTGGAGGTGGTGGCTCCAACAGGATCCTCCGATAATCAAGTCAGCTCTTCTGACCAATAAAAATGAAGTGCTCAAAAAATTCAAAAGTAGAGTAACGAGAAGAAAAATGAGAGCCTAGAGAAAATATATCTGGAGGGTCTCTTTTATAGATGGAGCCCATAATAAATTGATAGTCACAGCCGTAATTGCCTGGTAGTAGACTGTTCAGGCCATGTGGAGTTTGTTATGAAAGGATGAGTTATCATTTGTTGCGACTTACAGGCGATGGAGATTCCTTTGCTGAAGTTTGGATGTAAGTTGGAGACTCCAGTGTATATAGTGGACTCATGACCGGCCGAGGTTTATTGGGGCAAAGTCTAGCGGCTGTAAAGAGTTCGGAAGCCTTCTAGGCCGCATGCAAGCAGATGCCTCCTAAATTAAGATTTGAGGTTCTATGCTCCATCCTTTATGGAGTGGTTGTCATGAATCAATGATTTGATGGGTTCTCTTTGGGTGGCTCTAGCTGACTGGTGTAGCAGGGAGTAAGTAAGTTCATGACTAGAAGGAGCACTATCGGGAGGAGTGTGATTGGAGGAAATCATCTAGAAGAAGCATGACTGAAGGAGTTCATCTAGAAAGATTCCTATTGGAAGGAGCACTGCTGGAGAAATTTGTATGAAAGGAGTTCGATCGAAAAGGGCACATCATCCACGATACAAAACTTCAACCATCTTCAAAATGTTCAAGATTGTTTGGCCAAGCTTTTTTGAGGTTGTCCACATATAGGCTGGTTCATCTTAAGCTGGAAGCTGAACCTACATAGAGGACGAGGATGTTTTAAGCGATAGTAAGGAATTCCACTATAAGAAACCTGCTTGTGCAACTAGAAGGAGTTCTGTTGGTGCAAGGTCAACTTAGGGGGGAGTCGACTAGGAGAATATCGAATGGAAGGAGGTCGGCTGAAAGGAGCTTGCCTGCTGATTAGAAGAAATTCATTTATGATGAATTCAACTAGAGGAAATCATCTGGAGGGAACGTCACTGAAGAAGATCGTCCGACTAGGGTGCGACTGGAGGAAAGATGTAGTAGGTGTACATTGAAGGAATTCGGTAGATCGAAGGTTGGAGGAAATTCAGCTTTCGGGTGAATTTCTGGCAATTGAGAGGAGTTTGGTTGATGAGGAAACTCGATCGACGGTCGCTAGGGGTGGACAACCAGGATACTTTTGCCACTCATTCATTTCTTTGAAGCTCGACCATTCTCGGGATTGTCTGAGGGCAATAAAAGAGGGACAGGGCCTTTCGCCTGCACATCTAGAATCCTCGATATAAGAATTTGAGGGACCTCTACTCTTCACAGGTTGCCAAAGTTCATCCAGGGAGAGACTCTATCATCCAACCAAGTTGTGTCGGGTTCGAACACTTGATTACCTAGAGGGCCGCCATCGCCATTTGAGCTCGTCTAGGTGAAATCCATAAGACCTTCATAGATTTTGGGATTATCTAAGAAAGTTGATGATCGAAACACGAAAGGTCGGCCAAAAAGTCCAGTTTGGAGGTCCACGATTGTGGTACTAGATAGGAATTCCACACTGGTCAAAGTCAGTCATGGTTATCACTATCGAACGGGGTCACCTCAAGACTTGGGGTCATGCCAGACTTCGGTAGGTGAGGGTTTGCCCTCAATAGGTTATATAATGTTATTTCTTGTATTGTCTATGAATAATATTCTCTTAATTGGGAATGACATTCCAGTATTATAAGAAATAAAGATTTAGCTATCATCTTATTTCTCGATGTATGAGAACAGACATGGTATATCCACTAGAGATAGTAGTAGATACCAGTCTGATCCAAGTAAGAACCACTGGAAGATTGTACAAACAATCTTTATGTTAGATGCATGCCCTAGATGCTAGATTGGCTGACACTTGTAATACACTTCTAAGGATAATTTTATAATTTTAACTTAAATTAATAAAAATTTAATTTTTATTCTATCACATTGTGTAAATAGTGCCTGTGATACATCCTTTGAGTTAATGAAAATGACAACTCATATTTTCAAGAGTTGAAAATTTAAGACATGAGTTTTCATAATTAACTCATAAATAGCTCCCAATCATAGAATCATCATGAAGATGATGATTGATCTAGAATGTTGGTGTACGATCACTTTCTTAGGATAGATGAATCTTGAGTCTATGGTATGGAGACATCGGAGCGAGAGTACAGATACTCATTAGAGAACGAGGGCACTGAGTGTGACCACCTCGAGTAGTTATAAGGAAGTCTATCTCTCGTCAATGACTGGCTCGATGCTGTAGTAATATGTTTGGTTCTTTGACCTAAGGTGCATCGATAGTTCACCTTGAGGGTGTTATAGTTTGACTGCACCATAATTCAATCTCCTAGTCATTTGGAATCTTGAGGTGTATGTTGGCTATAGCATGTTTATTGTAGGAATTGGATTGCACCAATAGAGAACTATCTACCTCGATAGACGAGGAGCAACCCTATGATGATCATAAGATCGAGTCCATAAGTTCATGGCCATGGCAGTATGAATATGATAGAAAGAGTTTCTATTAGGATTTTACATCAGACTCGAATTGAATGATTAATTCATATGATAGAGTTTTGGTTTGATGAGTTCACATTAACCCTAATCCAGTCGGAGCTTAAGATAGAAGAACCCAATCACATAGGTAGCTGCACTGAGAGGTTCGCTTTTGATTCTGATGAGTTGCCACCATATACTGCTAGGTATCACTGGTAGATTTTGGAAGCAATTAGAATAATTTAGATGATCAATCATTCTAATTGTATGAATCAGAAAAGTTCTGGTCCATCTAAAGGTGTTTCGACGATGTCGATGATAGAGATCGCAACATGTCTCATTATCATATAGAACTAAACCTAACTAGATCATAAAAATAAGAATTTGGATCTGAATGTTATCAATTAGGATAACTCAGTTCAGTTGATTTGGATAAAATTCAATTAGGTTCAAGAAAATCATGCTAGCACATGATAGAACCTAACATTCTCCTTCTGTAATTATTCTAGTTCATCTTGGCTGAGCCAAATTTGTTTGAACTCACTCAACAACCTTACCTTGGTCTGGCTGAAGCTTGTCCAAGTTCGAAAAGGATTGTCCTAATTCATTAGATGGATTTAAGACAATACCTATCAATTCCTGTCACCTGTCATTTCCTATTTTTGGACCAGGGTCAACAGTTGAACCTGGACACTTAGACAAAGAGCCATGTGTCATATGCTCATTGGAGAGCACCTAGGGCTTTTGTCCCCCTACTATAGGAAGGAAGAGAGAGGGTGCATGCCACCCTAGGCATGCACCCCATGAGGATAAGGCAGGAGTCCCATCTACATGGGACTCCAGGGTATTTTGATATGATCAAACACTTGGGCGCCAAATATTTTGGGTTTATCTAGTGTTGTTGCCACCTATGTGATTTTTTGAGAGACTCTCATCTGATTGAATTAGATGACATCATCCCACCAATCAAATTTAAATCTAATTAAATGAAGCCCTCTGATTGGTCAGGATGATGTGGCACTGCATGATGCAACAGGATCTATTTAAATCCTATCTATGCCTAGGGTTTGTGTGCTTCTTTCTTTCACCATGCTGCAAGGTTGCCCTCCTCTTTTCCATGCCTTCCTCTGATACCCTGTCTCCCCTCTCCATGCCTAAGGAGTTGGGCACAAGTTCAAGGGAAGTCCAAAGTGTATTGGCGCCCAGATCAGGAAGAAGGCAGCATTGCTGAAAGAGAAGACTGCTGCTTCTTCAAAAGAAGTTTTGAAGAACTTCAAGATCAGATCAAGATCTAAATATTGGAGTATTAATTTAGAAGGAGAAGACATCCAAATCCTATCTGAGTGGACTATGGTAGAGGCTTGGCACATGCGTGGCTCGATCTAGAACCTCAAGAATGTCAGGATCATCATTAGGATAATCCGATTATCCAAAAATAAGGTATAAAATTAAATTAGATTTAATTTAATTTTTATTTTAATATTAGATCTTTAGGATCAGATCCAAGATGTCTCAGATATGATTAGGATTTTTAGAAAAAAATTTTAAAATATTTTTTTTAAATTTAATCAGATCTAAACGATCTTATGATGAAAAATAAGATTATTTTTTTACTTTAAGTATTTAAGAAATACTAAGATCCAGTGACTCATATATAGAAAATTTGACTTAAAACTTGTGGGATATTTTAATTCTAATTTTTAGTCAGATAAAAATGATAGTAGGAGAGTGTCGGATCATGAATTTATCCTAATTAGAGAAGCTGCTAGAAAAGTTTCAAGCAAAATACTATAGCCTATTCGATTAGTGATGTAGAGTACATCATGGCATCTGATGCTATCATGTAGGCTATGTGGTTGCAAAAGTTCATTACCAAGCTAGAAGTGGCACCCTCTATTGATGGTCTAGTCTTAACATAGCACTAGAGCCATAGCTCAGGCTAAAGACCAAAGGTACACCTAGGACCAGCATACTCTGCATCGCTATTACCTTAGATTTTAAATCAGAGTGACATTGACCTTTAGAAGATCAAAGAAAAAGAAGAACTTGATCAACCCATTTGCTGAAGCCTCAAAATTAAAGAGTTCCATGAGCTCTAGTGGAAGATAGGATATTTGATAGTATTTTGATTGGCTTTAGTACAAGTAAAAGTTGTTAGAAAATATACCCTAAAGTCAATCATCTAAGTTGTAGATGATTGAAATTAGTATATAAATTATCAAATAATAATAGTTATTTGGGTTATTCATCATCAAAGTTTTATCTTCATTAAATAAACTTTTAAGTTATGATGAAGTCCTTAGAACCACACTTAATCAATAAAGAAGGATTTATCGGATGATTCTTAAATTATTTATGATCAAATGATAAGTTATTAATAAAGATGATAACTTATCGAGTATAGATCGCTGTATGTCATATGCATTAGTTATCCTGATAATCAAGTGGTGTGGAGACACTGGTATGGCATGCAAGTGAGATGTAGAAATACATCTACACTGAATGTGACCAATGTAGCACTCTACTATCAAGAGTAGCTAGCTAAGGCCAATGGGTATAAGTGTCCCTCCGACCTAAGATCACCATGATGACTTATAAAAAACTCACCATACTTTAGTGCCAGACTACCTATATTTTTAATATAGCAATGGAAGATATAGAGTTACAGTCAAGTACTTGTAGAGTTGGTGTATGAGTCAAGATAGGATTGACCACTTCTGATTAACTTCAGGAAGAGAATGTCTCACTATATTTTAATTTAGTGAAACCTAGGCCTGGATAATCATCATGAGGAGTCACGAAATTTGCAAAATTTTAAGACACAATATGAATGACTTGTGTTAGTGTTGATAGCAAACTCAAAGTCATCCTGAGTATTATTGATTAAAAGGATGAATTATATGGTAACCACTGAAGGGAAATCCAGATTTTTCAGATCAGGTTTGTTCAGATCTGATCAGATCAAGAGATATATTTCAAAATTTTTTTCTCTTTGATCCTAATCAGATCTGGGATGTTTTAGATCTAATTCTTATTATTTTAATAATTAAAATAAAATCAAATAAATTAAATCAAATTTAATTTACCTTGAAGTGGGTAATCCCATTATCCGATGATGATCCTGTGAGCAATGGAAGGTTCTGGATCTAGCCATGCAAGTGCCTGGCCTCTACCAGTATCCACTCAGGCTGGATCTGGAGATCCTCTTCTCTATCACATCTCCAAAAATCAGATCTGGATCTGATCTGAAGGATCTTCAAAACTCCTTTCAAAGATCAGCAGTTATCCTTTGCAGCAGCGCAGCCTTCTAGCTTTCAGTCATCTTTCTTTCGTCTGGATTGCACCAACCAAGAATCCAAACCTCTTTGGATATGGAGAGGAGAGGGAGAAGGTGCTTTGGCATGGAGGAGGAGAGAAGAAGCAGCCTTGGAGCATGGAGAATTATGATTTCCAATCTTAATTTGAGTTGGGCGCAGGGTCTTATTTATAGACTGTCTATGATCAAACTCCTCTTCTTCCCAACCAATCACAATCCTTTGTAAAATCAGATCTAAAACTGATTGGTGGGAATAGAGTCCCCTAGATTCCTCCTTAGATGGCGCCTAAGACCAGTCAAAGTTGGTTCTTAGGAGAACTCTAATTGGAATCCAAAAAGGAGATGGAGTCCCTATCCAATAGGGACTCTTGAGCACCTCCAGCTTGGGCCCGCCAAGGGTGGCGTGCGCCCTCCTCCTTGCCAGGTTCTGGCAGGGGGACAAGCCCCCATCAGCCCTACAATAGGTGCATGACACATGGACAAAAGTTAAAGTATCAATGGTCAACATTTGATCAGTCAAAGGTCAACTTTTGACCAAAGTCAAAGGATGAAAAATGGTAGGTGACCAAAAATGGCAGATAATGTCTTACAAAATAAGACAACCTTTTCTAATTTGGACAAGCTCCAGTCAGACAAAGTGAAGGCCTCTAAATGAGCACAAACTCCTTTAGCTCAGTCAGGATAACTATTTATGATAGTAAAAGAAGAACGTTAGGTTCAATCGAGTGCTAGCACGATTTCTTTGAACCTAATTGAATCTCATTCAGATCAATTGAACTGGATCAGTTCAATTGATGATCACCAGATTCAAACCCTTGTTTGTGTGACCCAGTTAGGTTCAGTTCCGTATGGTAATGGGATATGTCATGATCTCTATCATCGACATCATCGAAACTTCTTTCGATGGATCAGAACTCTTCTGATTCGAACAACTAGAATGATCGATCATCTAAATCATTCTAATTGCTCCCAAAATCCATCAGTGACACCTAGTAGTATATGATGGCAACCCATCAGAGCTGAATACGAACCTCTTGGTGCAGCTACCTATGTGATTAAGTTCTTCTATCTTGAGCCTCGATCAAATTAGGGTTAAGGTGAACTTGTCAAACCCTAGTCTCTGTCATATGATGTAATCATTCGATTTCAAGTCCAATGTGAAAAGCTAAATAGAAGCTCTTTCTATTATTTCACTCTGCCATGGCCATGGGCTTCTGGACTTGATTCTCATGATCATCATAGGGTTGCTCCTCTACCACCGAGGTAGATAGATTCCATCTTGATGCTATCTAGTTCCTACAATGAACATGCTATAGCCAACATACATCTTAGGGTTCCGTATGGCTAGGAGACCGAATAATAGTGTAGTCAAACTATAACACCCTCAAGGTGAACTGCCGATAATCTCAGATCAAAGAACCAGACACACTACTGCAGCATCGAGTCAGTCATTGACGAAAAGGTAGACTTCCTTATGACTACTCAAGATGGTCACGCTCAGTGTCCTCGTTCTCTAACGAGTACCTATACTCTTGCTCTGATGTCTCCACACCATAGACTCAAGACTCATCTACTAAAGAGAAGTGATTGTACACCAACCTTCTGGATCAATCACCATTCTTATGATGATCCTATGGTCGGGAGCATTTTATGAGTTAATAATAATTATTCGTTTTAAATTTTCAACTCTTGAAAATATGAATTATCATTACCATTAACTCAAAGGATGTATCACAGACACTAAATACACATATGTGATTGAAAATAACCCTTTTATTGATATTAGTCAAAATTATAATTTTGCTCTTAGAAGTGTATTACAAGTGTCAGCCAATTCTGGCTTCTAGGGCACATATATTTAACAATCTCCCACTTGTCCTAAAGCCAATTGGCTACAAGTCTAAGTCCCATCTTCTCAAGGTGGGCTTCGATCTTCTGCTGGCCCAACGACTTTGTAAGTGGGTCTGCCACATTGTCTGTGGAGTCAACTCTTTTGACCTTGACGTAACCCTTCTCGAGGTAATCGCGGATGAGGTGGTATCGCCGCTCAATGTGCTTGGATTTCTGGGGAGACCTCGGCTCCTTAGTAAGGGCTATGGTGCCATTATTGTTGCAGTATAGAGGAATGGCATCTGATGGCATTACTCCAATTTCTACAACAAACTTCTTATACCAGAATGCTTCCTTCGCAGCCTCTAATGCAGTGATATATTCTCCTTCCATGGTGGAATATGCTATCACAGTTTGCTTGAAACTCTTTCAGCTGACAGTACCACCATTGCACACAAACAGACTCCCAGATGTCGACTTTCGATCATCTATATCGGACATGAAATCCGAGTCTTGTATCCCTGGACTTGAAGTTCTCCATTACCAAAGACCAACATCATATCCTTAGTTCTTCTCAAGTACTTAAAGATACATTTCATAGAAGTCCAGTGTTCTTCACCTGGATTTGACTGATATCTGCTTGTGACACTCACAGCATGGACTATATTAGGTCATGTACATAGCATGGCATACATGAGGCTCCCTATTGCAGAAGCATAAGGAATCTTGCTCATGCATTCTATTTCCTCAAGTGTGCTAGGGCACATCTTCTTGGAAAGATGAATACCATGTTTGAAGGGTATTAATCCCCTCTTAGAGTTTTTCATACTAAACCTCTTTAGTACTTCCTCTATGTACATCTTCTATGAAATTTCTAGCATCCTATTCGGTCTATCCCTATAGACCTCAATTCCTAGAATAAAGGATGCTTTACCTAGGTCTTTCATGGAGAATTTCTTGGACAACCATAATTTGACTGTTGTTATCATGGGAATATCATTCCCAATAAGGAGGATGTCATCCACGTACAATACGAGGAAGATAATAGCGCTCCCACTGACCTTTTTGAAGACACATGGTTTCTCTTTGTTTTTGATGAAACCAAACATTTTGATCACATCATTGAAATGAGTGTTCCAGCATCGAGATGCTTGCTTAAGTCCATATATGGACCTTTATAGCTTGCAAAACTTGTGATCAGTATCACTGGATGTGAAACCTAGCGGCTGTTCCATATAGATATCTTTCTCAAGATATCCATTCAAGAATGCCGTTTTCACGTCCATTTGCCATAATCATAGTCGAAATAGGCTGCAACGGCAAGCAATGTGCGGATGGATTTTAGCATAGCCACTGGGAAAAAGGTATCCCGATAGTCAATGCCTTCACGTTGACTATAATCTTTTGCCACTAGTCTAGTCTTGAATGTCTCCACATTCCCATCTGCACCAATCTTTCTCTTGAAGATCCATTTACACCCAATAGGTACTATACCTTCTGGTGGATCTACCAAGGTTCAGACTTGGTTCGAGTGCATCGAGTCAATTTCTGACTGTATTGCCTCTAGTCATTTCTCAGAGTCGATATCTGATATCGCCTCGTTGTAGGTTTTGGGATCATCACCATGAGCACCATTACCTATGAGGAACATTTTCTCTATTTTCTTTTGAAATAATACCTAAGTATCTTTCAGGAGGACGGAAAACTCTTTTCGATCTATGAGGTGGAGGAGGTAGTGTTCTTATTGGCTCAACCTGATTTGGTTCCAATTGGTCCTTAGCTCGTTGTACTTGTGAGACTTTCTCATCAAGCTTAATCTGCTTTCCAATGCCGCTATCTTGAATAAATTATTTTTCAAGAAAGATGGCATGTCGACTCACAATCACATTGTGGTCTTCTGGAATGTAGAAATAGTATCCTAATGACTCTTTAGGATATCCTATGAATCGAGCTCTAAAGGACCTAAACTCTAACTTGTCTGCTTGTTATCTTTTGACATAAGTCGGACAACCCCAAATTCTGAGATGACTCAAACTCAGTTTCTTACCGTGCCATATCTCATATGGTGTGGTAGGAACAGTCTTAGAGGAAACCCTATTCAGTAGATAAATTGAAATTAATAATGAATATCCCCAAAGAAAATCAGGAAGGTCTGTGAAGCTCATCATGGATCAGACCATATCCAATAGAGTCCGATTTCTCCGTTCTAAAATCCCATTGAGTTGAGGTGTTCCTGGTAGAGTCCATTGAGAGACTATGCCATTTTTCTTGAGATAGTCTAGAAATTTTCGGCTAAGGTATTTACCTCCTCGATCTAATCGAAGAATCTTAATAGGTTTTCCAGTTTGTTTTTCTACTTCATGTTTGAATTCTTTGAACTTTTTAAAAGCTTCAGACTTGTGTCTCATAAGATACACATACCCATACCTAGACAGATCATTGGTAAAGATAATGAAGTAGACAAAATTGTCTCTAGCTGGCACATCAAATGGGCCACACACATCAGTATGTACTAGGGCAAGGAGATCTATGGCCCTCTCCCCATGTCCTACAAAAGGAAGTTTGGTCATTTTGCTTTGGAGACAAGATTCATAAGTTGGATATGACTCGAAAGTCAATGGACTCAATAGCCCATTTTTCTCTAATTTGTTGATCTTATCTTCTGCTATATGACCTAATTTTAGGTGCCATAGATATCTATCATTTGGACATCCCTAGGTCATTTGGCATTCACATTTTGCTCGATAGTTAGAATAGGTACATCAATATGTAGCTGATAAAGACCATTAATAAGAAAATCATTTGCAATTTTATTTCTTTCAAAAAAAATGTTACAATGGTCCTTAAAGAAGGTAATCACATAGCCTTCTTGTGCTAAGCATAAAACAGAAATCAAATTTCTGCTAGCTATAGGCACATAATAACAGTCATTCAAATCTAAGTCTAAACCAGATGGTAATCGAAGAGGATATGTTCCCATGGCTATTGCAGCAACTCTTGCTCCATTACCGATGCATAGGATCATGTCTCCATCCCTCAGCCTCCTGCTATCCTCAAGACCCTACATGAAAGTAAACAGATGAGCACTAGAATCAGAGTCAAGCACCCAACTAGATGTAGAAGAAACTGTAAGATTAGACTCAATAATGAGCATACCTCCAGAAGGACCTTCCTTCTTGTTCTTCAGGGTGGCCAGGTAAGTAGGGCAGTTACGCTTCCAATGGCCGTCGCTGTTGCATTGGAAATACTTTTTTTTGGCAGCAGCTTTCATCTTCGGCTCTGCCTTCTTCTTCTTAGCTCCTTCCATCTTTTGCTTTTTCACAGACTTCTTTTTCTTTCCATAAGACTTTCTTTTGAAAGAAGTCCATTCCATAGCAAAAATTGAGCCTTTAGAATCTTTCATAGAAAGCTCAGCGGTGACCAGCATGTTCACTAATTCGGCCAAGAAATTTTGAAGTTTATGCATGTGATAATTCATGATGAATTGCCCATATCCATCAGTCAAGGATTGTAGAATAATATCGTTCTGCAGATCCAAGTCTAACTTCACACCGAGCTTCTCAAGCTCTTCCATGTCCTTGATCATCATCAGACAGTGATCTTGGACTGACTATCCATCATGCATCTTAGCCTTAAAAAGTCATTTCATGACTTGATACTTGGCTGTGCGACTCTGTTCACCAAACATCTCCTGTAGGTGAGCCAACATTTGGCGAGCAGTCCCGATATCTTCATGTTGGCACTGGAGCTCATTAGACATTAAGCCCAACATGTAATATCTGGCCTTATTATCTTCATCTATCCATTTTTCCAGAGACGCTCTCTGTTCAGTGGATGGACGGGCTGGTAAGGTGGGAGGGTCCTGGTCCAAAACATGGATTAACTTCTTGGAACCCAAAATAATTTTATAGTTCTTGAGCCAATCTTTATAATTGGGTCCGGTCAGTCTGTGTGTGTCTAGGAAACGTGCTAATGGGTTGGACGCAGACATTTTCCTATAGAGAGTCAAAGATTCTAGTTAGATACTGTAATTATGACTTGATCAATTTGTTTAAAGATTTTATTTTTAAATAAATTAGCTCCCACTATTTTCTCGGATCCCTACACTCCCTCTGTAGAGATGCAAAAATCTCTACGATTAATGATTTCTAATGGATGGTGCGGTCTCACCAACTGACTCATCACCTTACCTAACAGTTATTGGTGATGGGTTAGCCCATGAGTGAACAACTCTTGTTCAATAATTCTCTAATCATGGTGTACCCAAACTTGATCTCTAATTCATGAATCTCACCATATCTAAAATATCGAGCCCAACTCATCCTCCAGCCCATAGCATCCAATGCCTAATAGACATGGTTGCATCTTCCCGATGCAACTGAGCCATTGTATCCAACCGAGAACAATCAACCCTGGGAAGGGCCTGCACATCTACAATGATGGAAGATCTCAAACTTAATCTTTTCTTAGGGAGAATTGATTCAGGTCTCTTTAAACTAGACTTGTCATAATCATAACAATTATGACTACCCTTATGGCATGGGTTAGCTCGGATTATTGACCACCTCTGATCAGAACTGTGTCAATAAATATGGCTAGATAAGTGAGATCGGTGGAAGGAATATGCCATTAACTCATACAAGAATGCATTCAGGTCGAGTAGCTTCCAATTAAAAATCAGTCGATCGTATGTGCCAAACTTACCTTAGACACCAAATTGTTGAGCCAGAACCAATTGGGTTAGCCTACAATCCAAACTCTAACCTCTGAGCCTAATTAGGTTTTGCTTGATCGTGACTCGATCTTGACCCAGCCTTAATCCTATTAGGCTAATCAATTTAAGCATTGTTGATCCCATCTAACCAACTCTTGATTCAGTTTGATCAACCGCTTAGACCTAATTGAGCTACCCAAGCTCGAACCCAGTATTATGAATATGTCTTAGATCTAAAATTCTCAATTTTAGATCTAATTAATATTCCATAATCTTAATTTTTAATTAAGTAGGGTTCATAAATAAAATATGTACAATAAATCCTAGGATTTCAGGATCTAGAATTTTGCAGAAAGTAAGTTTTGGGTTTCTGATTAAGGACGAACGCACAGCATCCGTACACGTCATAAGAACACCCCATTGGATGGGAGGAGAGGGCCTTTAAACCCTTCTTCATTCTTATGATCGGATAGTCAAGAGGAACGCCTTAATCAGGAACATGCAATACTATAAAATAATTTTAGATCTATATCATATATCTCATATACAAATTAGATCTAATCATGGTATATTTTGCAAACATCTCATGTATCGAATCATGCATATTTTCAGATCTAAATTATCTCATAATAATCTAAAAAATTAGATTTAAATTGATCTAATCAAAATAAATTCTAATCTAGACAACTATGTAGAACTATTCTACAACTAGTCTAGACATGCATCAATCATATCTCATATGATTTTTAAAATTAAATAATTTTTATTTGCTATTTTTTAGATATTATTATAATAATTATAATATCAAAAAATAATAAATAAATATATCTAAAATATGATTTAATCAAATTAAATTAAAAACATACAAGACTATTCTATAGAACTATTCTATTTTAGAACTAGTCATGCATATTTTCTAATCTTAGATCCAAATCATTTAATTTTAATTTTTTCTGATTTCAGATCTTAACACATCTTATGTGACATCTAAAATCACATATTTTCTATTTAGAATAAATTTAAAATCAGATCTAAATACTTTTAGAACCTTGGCTCTGATATCAGTTAAAGGAAAATCCAGATTTTCCGAACCAAGTTCGTTCAGATCTGATCAGATCAAGAGATATATTTTTTAAAAAAATTTTCTTTGATCCAAATTAGATATAGGATATTTTAGATCTAATTCTTATTATTTTAATAATTAAAATAAAATTAGATAAATTAAATCAAATTTAATTTACCTTGAAGTGGGTAATCCTATTACCCGATGATGATCTTGTGAGCAGCGAAAGGTTCTAGATGTAGCCACGCAAGTGCCTGGCCTCTATCGATATCCACTTAGGTTGGATCTGGAGATCCTCTTTTTTTCTATCACGTCTCCAAAAATTAGATCTGGATCTGATCTGGAGGATCTTCAAAACTCCTTTCGAAGATCGGTAGTTGTCCTTTGCAGCAGCGCAGCCTTCTAGCTTTCAGTCACCTTTCTCTCATCTGGATTCCACCAACCAAGAATCCAAACCTCTTTGGACATGGAGAGGAGAGGGAGAAGGTACTTTGACATGGAGGAGGAGAGGAGAAGCAACCTTAGGGCATGGAGAATTGTGATTTTCAATCTTAATTTGAGTTGGGCGCAGGGTCTTATTTATAGACTATTTGTGATCCAACTCCATTTCTTCCCAACCATTCACAACCCTTTGTGAAATTAGATCTAAATCTGATTGATGGGAATAGAGTCCCCTGGATTCCTTATTATATGGCACCTAAGACCAGTCAAAGTTGGTTCTTAGGAGAACTCTAATTGGAATTCAAAAAGGAGATGGAGTCCCTATCCAACAGGGACTCCTGGGCGCCTCCAGCTTGGGCACACGCTAAGGGTGGCGTGCGCCCTCCTCCTTGCCAGGTTCTGGCAGGGGGACAAGCCCCCACCAGCCCTCCAATAGGTGCATGACACGTGGACAAAAGTCAAAGTATCAATGGTCAACATTTGACCAGTCAAAGATCAACTTTTGACCAAAGTCAAAGGATGAGAAATGGCAGATAATGTCTTACAAAATAAGACAATCTTTTCTGACTTGGACAAGCTCCAGTCAGACAAAGTGAAGGCCTTTAAATGAGCACAAACTTCTTTGGCTTAGTCAGGACAACTATTTATGATAGTAAAAGAAGAACGTTAGGTTCAATCGAGTGCTAGCATGATTTTCTTGAACCTAATTGAATCTCATTCAGATCAATTGAACTGAATCAGTTCAATTGATGATCACCAGATTCAAACCCTTATTTGTGTGACCCAGTTAAGTTCAGTTCTGTATGGTAATAGGATATGTCATGATCTCTATCATCGACATCATCGAAACTCCTTTCGATGGATCAGAACTCTTCTGATTCGAACAACTAGAATAATCGATCATCTAAATCATTCTAATTGCTCCCAAAATCCACCAGTGATACCTACCAGTATATGGTGGCAATCCATCAGAGCTGAATACGAACCTCTTGGTGCAGCTACCTGTGTGATTAAGTTCTTCTATCTTGAGCTCCGATCAGATTAGGGTTAAGGTGAACTCGTCAAACCCTAATTTTGTCATATGATGTAATCATTCGATTTCAAGTCCAATGTGAAAAGCTAAATAGAAACTCTTTCTATTATTTCACTCTGCCATGGCCATGGGCTTCTGGACTTGATTCTCATGATCATCATAGGGCTATTCTACCACCGAGGTAGATAGATTCCATCTTAATGCTATCTAGTTCCTACAATGAACATGCTATAGCCAACATACACCTCAGGGTTCCGTATGGCTAGGAGATCGAGTAATGGTGTAGTCAAACTATAACACCCTCAAGGTGAACTGTCGATGCATCTCAGATCAAAGAATCAGACACACTACTACAACATCGAGTCAGTCATTGATGAGAAGGTAGACTTCCTAATGACTACTCGAGATGGTCACGCTCAGTGCTTCATTCTCTAATGAGTACCTGTACTCTCTTTTCGGTGTCTCCACACCGTAGACTCAAGACTCATCTACTAAAGAGAAGCGATTGTACACTAATCTTTCAGATCAATCACCATCCTCGTGATGATCCTATGGTTGGGAGCATTTTATGAGTTAATAATGATTATTCATGTCTTAAATTTTCAACTCTTGAAAATATCAATTATCATTATCATTAACTCAAAGGATGTATCACAGACACTAAATACATATATGTGATAGAAAATAACCCTTTTATTGATATTAGTCAAAATTATAATTTTGCCCTTAGAAGTGTATTAGAAGTGTCAACCAATTTTTGCTTCTAGGGCACATATATCTAACAACCATAAGCTAGGATTCTAAGAATGTTGCTTTGGAAACATTCGACCTATCCAAACATCAGATACCATTGCTAGATCATCATTTTGATTGGTATAGGAATTAGTTCTTATGCTATCGATTTAGATTCAAACCTATGGGATCACACACATAAGTGGTTGTTACCTAATCAGATGGTTGATCGACAATTAAGAATTGTTCAATGATCGAATCATTAATACGATTGATGATCGATCAAGTGCAAGTATTGCAGGAGGATCGATTAGCAATTAGACTACTAATTAGCTCAATCTGATTGAACAATCAGACTAAGATCAAGTTTAATTGAATTAGATTTAATTAGAATTGATTTGAACTTATTTGGCTTTAATCCAATTGGTTTATTGGATAACAAAATTATAAAAAAAAAATAATTTCTTGTTAGACTAGGACTTGAGTGCACCTAATTACAAATTGACTTAGGATTTAAATCAGATTCAAGTATAGTTTAAATCAAATTTAACCAGACTTCTAGTTGGACAAGGATCATCCTTAATTGGGTTGCATTAATTTTGATTTAAACACGATTTAAATTAGATTTGACCTAGTCTAAATAGGAGAGTCCTAGTTGAACTAGGACTCCGCTTTTCCTTGCACCTAAGAAGACCTTCCCCATGCCATATTTCTTTCCTTTTAGCGTGAGATTTCTCACACATAAGGAAAGCCCACGCACACCTTCTCTCCATGGTTTTTGAATCATGTTTGAATTGTTCAAACATAGAAATTTTAAAAGAGTTTCAAAGTTCAAAAAAAGAAATTTTCCATGCCAACTCATTGACTCACGCCCCACTTTTTTGTTCACCATTTCTCCTTTGTTTTTTGGTGTGAATTGTTGGTTCTTCCATGCACAAAAATATGGGGTGATGTCCAAAACAAAAATATGGGGTGGCGTCCAAGAGTTGGACGCCACCCAAACCCCTTGTTTAAATCCCTAAAAACTAGGGATTTGACCTAGTCTACCATTTTTTAAGCGGGCGCCAATATTTGTGGGATGTTAGCATGAGAAACCTCTGGTTATTCCATGCAAATTCTAGAGGAAAAAGAAGAGAGGGCATGGGTGGTTCGGGTGCCAATATTCTTGGAGGAAAGGCTTCTTTAGGATATGAAGTGTTCATGTGTTGTTGAGGAAAAAGAGAAGAGAAGAATGCCTTCTCTTAGGGTTTTCTTTAGATCCTTTTATTCTCCATCTTTTATAAGGCTTTTTCATTAAAAAAATCAGAGAAGAAAGGAGAGAGGGTGTGGAAGGATTAGTGCTCCATCTTGTTGGGGCGTTAGCTTTCTTTTGGACATGATTTGATCATGTCCTGATGAGAGAAGAAGAAGAGAAGAAAGTCTTCTCTTAGGATTTCTTTGAGAATCTTTTCTTCTCTATCTTTTATGAGATTTTTTCTTAAGAAAAATCAGAGATAAAGAGGGTCATGGAGCATGAAAATTCTAGAGAAGAAGGTCCCCTTTTATTCTGGCATGGAGATGTTTTTAGGACATCAATGGTTAATGTCCAGAAAGAGAAGATGTGTCTTCTTTTAGGGCTTCTTCTTAACCCATTTTTTTTTCTTCTTTATGAGAGATCAAAGGGTTGGACTTCTCCATCAATCCTTCTCTTATTCTTCATCTCTTGGAGGGTCCAAGAGATCTAAAAGATTTTTATAAATCGACCATCAGGAGGGATCCGCAAGAAGCTAGCACTTCGAGTGGATCTATGTTCAATGAACCTTCAATCTATGTAGCGATCTTATGTGGACTATCTATAGAGATTGGACATACTGTGTAGCTCCAAGCAATAAGGATAATAATGAAAATCAACTGTAGTATTCTCGACCCGTGCAAAGGTAAGATGTTGCCTAAGGATGGCTATCCAAAAGGGAGGGTGAATTAGGTATTTTTAAAATTAAATGACTAATGAGTAAATTAAACTAATTCAGTATTTAGATGAAACTAGCTATGTGATGTGCAGTGAATAAAAATAATAGAGTAAAAGTAAACAAACACAAACACATAAATTTTATAATGGTTCGATGCCAAACTCAGCACCTACGTCCACTCTCCAAGTATACCTCTTGAGAATTCAACTATAATTCATAACTAGAATTATAGTCTGATTATTTTTTGGACTCACAATCAAACTCAGTTAGTTTTTCCTAGCTCACTAGCTAAAATTGTATAAGATTATTTTTTGAGCTCACAATCAATCTAGTTGGTTTTGCTCGGACCACTAATCAAAACCTCATAAGTGATTATTTTTCTCTAGGCAAACAATCAATCCGGATTGGTTTTAACCTTATCTCATCAATCAAATTAATACAATCATCTAATTCAAGGCTTGGACCAACCAAAGTTTCTCACCCCAAGAAACTTGAAATAAAATATAAAAAATATAATTAAAAACAAACTCTATAAAATCCAAGAGAAGAAAATCTAGATTGCATTGCTTGTATGGTTGATTTCTTCTTCTTGAATGCTTGAGAGGTAGGTGAAGATCTTCAATGCCAATAGCCCCACTTCTCTCTATTTTGAAGATGATGGAAAGATAAAAGAATGTCTAAAAAATCACTCCTTTCCTACTCTTTTCAGCTGACTCTTCTTGCTTTCTCAATAGATACTCAATAAACTCTCCAAAAGCTTGTCCTTAATGCTCTAAGGGTTTTCTTATATATTCTTGAGGCTGTCCACCATTTTTTGATATCTAAGGGATCTTCAAAAAGAGATCTAGCCATTGGAGATGAGAAAATAGTTGTTGAAAAGCCCATGGGATGAAAAAGCTATAGATCTAAAATTAGCTATTACAGTCACTAGGTCGGCTCAATTTTTGACTGGGTCGGCTCAGTCCTACTAGATCGGCTTAGTTTATAACTGGATCAGCTTAGTCTCCTAAGTTTTGATTTTCTGTCTTTTTGTGCTTTCTATCTTTTATTTTCACTAAGACTAGGTCAGCTTAGTTCCAACCAGATCAACCTAGTTTGCATGCCATATGTGCCAAAGACTATTTATGATCCTTTTTTTTTCAAATTAATTTATAGGCTAGACTTGCCATTTAATTTGATTTTATCTTTATTAAGATATTGAGAGAGTTGAAAAATTATGAGTACTTGAAGTTTCAAAACTACACAATCTTATAAACATAGTTAGACTTTATAACTTATACGTAAAACTCTTTGTCATCATCAAAATTAATCTTTGGGTCAACAATCTCTCCTTTTTTGATGATGATAAAATTTTTGAGTATATGCAAAATAATATATAGTAAGTTTCTAAGAAATACATATTTATAATACATGAAACCATTTAAACAATAAGAACATACTTCATTCTAGATAAGCTCAAGCATATACTCAACAATAATTCTCCTCCTTTTTGATAGCATCAAAAAGAATAACTTTAAAAGAAGATTATCAATAAAATTAGGAAAGTAAAATAATCTAAAAATATTAAGCTCACCCTTAATATTATAGTTAATTGAGTTTAATTTTTATTCAAAATTTGCTCCTCCTTACTATATGCCTTATTTCTTAATTTCATTTCTTGCTTACTCTTGATCAATTCTTGTCCTTAATGAATTTTATTTCTCATAACCAAATTCATATCACATTATGAAAAATATCACAAGATTTTGAGTAATTTAAGATGTTAAATTTACTTTCTTTATTTACTAAATTTTCTTCCTCTTTTTGTTATTATACGTATTTGCTATAATTTAAGATACCAATTGAGTTCGAAAGTATTTCTTTAAGAAGTTCAGCTTATCAAACAAATATGTCAATATTTTAAATTATTCTTAAACTCTAATAATAAAAGTTCATAAATTAGTTTTATTTAATATATCTTTAATTATAATTATTATAATACTCAATTATAATAGTCAATCAAAATAACATCATCAAAATCAATAAGATAAAATATTAAATAATTTAATATGCAATTGACTAATACTCAAATCATACATCAATATTTCAATAAACTTTCAATTGAATAGTAGGAGTCATTATCAATTTACCAAAACCAATTTATCTTCAAGAATATTAACTCCACCATCTTCAATTTTGTGCCTTGACCATCCACAATTAAGGTGTCATTCTCTTTTGGATTAGAGGGATGTCAAGCACACCTGCACTCACAAAGATCAAGTGTATCTTGGTATTCAAGCTAACTTGGGTCCTTTGAGGTTAGTATCAATGGTTTCTTTTGGAACCCAAATTTGCTTGATCTTTATATTTTTATATGTATTAGCCCAACAATCAAATGATTTATGTCCAGCTTTGTTGTATTTAAAGCATGTAAAAAGTTTCTTATCAAAGTGATATTTATCAATAGAAATTTTTGTATACCTTAGTTTTGCAAAGGAGTTAGCTTTAAATGTCATATTTTGTTTGTCTATTAACATATGCAGATTTTGTGAACTAATGAAAAAGTCATCTATAATTAATTTTAGTTCATTTATTTCTTCAAAATTTTATTCTTTTCTAACAAATCTTGTTATTTAACTAATAATTCATTCTTTTCATCTATTATGGGTTTTAATCTATCTACTTCTTCTTGTAGACTCTCATTTTGTTTAATTAAGTCATCTTGTTTAGTTTACAAATCTTTCTTATCTTCTTCTAATGTATCTTTATTTTTATTCAAATTTTGATTATCCTTCTTAAGCTCTTTGTTCCTTTTAGATAGCCTTTTAAAATTATTAAATAATTCAAAAAATGCATTATATAATTCATCAAAAGTAAAATCATTGGATTGATTTAAGCTTACCTCTTCATTGTGAGCCATCAAGAATAGGTTTGTCTCTTCTTCACTTGAGAATGACTTTTCTTCGGAATCTGAGCTCTCACTACTTTTTCAATTAGCCAATGTAGTTTTTCTTCTTAATTTTCTTGAGCTCTTTTTCAATGAAGGATAGTCCTTTCTATATTTTCTATGTTAATTCTTTTCCTCTTTTTCTCTTCTTGGTTCAAAATTTTTCTTCTTTCATAGATCTCATGAACCTTCTTGTAATCATCACCATTTCTTTGTCATCTTCTGAATCCTCGATAGAGTCACTTGAACTTTCTTGAATGATCGATGACTTAAGTGCAAGGATTGTCTTCTTCATCTTTTCCTCCTCCATGCTTTGGTTCATACTGAGCTCATGTGTCATGAGCGATCCAATTAGTTCTTCCAAAGCAAGCTTGCTAAAATCCTTAGCTTCTTGGATTGCCGTTACTTTTGCTTTCTAAGACTTTGGTGAGAAACTAAGAATTTTGCATATAAGATCACTATTAGAATAGTATTTTTTAAGACTTTTTAATTCATTTATAATTTTAGTAAATCTTGTAAACATATCACTTATTATATCATGAGATTTTATTTTAAACAACTCATATTTATGAACCAACATATTTACTTTAGATTCTTTTACTTGACTTGTACCCTCATGGGTCACTTCAAGTCTTTTTCAAATTGCTTTTGTAGATAAACATATTGATATTCTATTAAATTCATTATAATCTAATGCACAATATAAGATATTTATAGTTTTAGCATTTAATTAAGCTTGCTTCTTATCTTGCTCATTCCAATCTTTTTTAGATTTAGGTACATATATTATTGACAATCATTATAGGTATGTGAGAACCATTGAGTATGACATTCCACATGTCATAGCCTTGTGCTTGAATAAAAATTTTTATTCTAGCTTTCCAATAAGTATAGTTAGTGCCATTGAAAAATGAAGGTCTAATGGTTGAGTATCCCTCACTCAACAAAAAATTAAATGGATCAGCCATAAAATCTTTAGCTCTTTGACTGTTAGATCAACAACTAATATTAGAGCACCTACTCTGATACCACTTATTGCCCAAGGATGGTTACCTAAGAGGGGGGTGAATTGGATATTTCTAAAATTAAATAACTAATGAGTAAATTAAACTAATTAAGTATTTAGATGAAACTAGCTATGTGATGTGCAGTGAATAAAAATAATAGAGTAAAAGCACACAATTATAAATACATAAATTTTATAGTGGTTCAGTACCAAACTCAGTACCTACATCCACTCTCCAAGTATATCCCATAGAAATTCAACTATAATTCATAACTAGAATTACAGTCTGATTATTTTTTGGACTCATAATCAAATCCAATTAATTTTTTCTGACTCACCAATCAAAATTATATAAAATTATTTTTTAGTTCACAATCCATCCAGTTGATTTTTTTTGGATTATTAATCAAAACCTCATAAGTGATTATTTTTTTGGGGCTAACAATCAACCTCAATTGGTAATTAAACTAATACAATCATCCAATTCAAGGCTCAAACCAACCCAAGTTTCTCACCCAAAAAAACTCTAAATAAAATATAAAAATATAATTAAAAAAATTCTATAAAACCTAAGAGAAAAAAGTCTAGATTGCTTTGCTTGTATGGTTGATTTCTTCTCCTTGAATGCATGAGAGGTAGGTGAAGATCTTCAATGCCAATAGCCTTACTTTTCTCTATTTTGAAGATGATTGAAGGACAAAAGAATATCTAGAAAATCACTTCTTTTCTACTCTTTTCAGTTCACTCTTCTTGCTTTCTCAATGGATACTCAATAAACTCTCCAAAAGCTTGCCCTTAATACTCCAAGGGTTTTCTTATATATTCTTGAGGCTATCCACCAGTTTTCAACATCTGGAGGGTTTTCAAAAAGAGATCTAGCCATTAGAGATGAGAAAATAGCTATTGCAAAGTCCATGGAATGAAAAAGCTGTAGATTTGAAAACTAGCCATTACAGTCACTAGTTTGGCTCAGTTTTTGACTGGATCGGCTCAGTTTATAGCTAGGTCGGCTCAATCCTTTGAGTTCTAATTTTTTATCTTTCTATACTTTCTATCTTTTGTTCCTACTGAGATTAGATCAGCTCAGTTCCAAACTAGGTTGGCCTAATTTACATGCCATGCCTGTCAAAGACTATTTGTGATTCTTTTTTTTTAAAATTAATTTATTGATAGACTTATCTTTTTGACTTGATTTTATCTTTATTAAGATATTGAGAGATACTTGAAGAATTATAAGTACTTGAAGTTTCAAAACTACACAATCTCATGAAGATAGTTAGACTTTATAACTTATACTTAAAACTCTTTGTCATCATCAAAATCAATCTTTGGGTCAATATAAGAGATTTGATCTCTTTTCTAACCTAGATGTGATCTAGAGTTTCTCTAATAGTTCTAGATCTTGGATATTGATATGATCAATACCAACCTAATTTAATTTTCAGATTTATGCTTATATTATGAGAAAATATTCCAAAAGCCAATCATCTAAGTTATAGATGATTGAAATTAGTATATAAATTATCAAATAATAATAATTATTTAACTTATTCATCATAAAAGGTCTATCTTTCTTAAATGAACTCCAAAGTTATGATGAAGTTCTTAGAACCACACTCAATCGATAATGGAGGATTTATAGGATAGTTCTTAAATTATTCATGATCAAATGATAAGTTATTAATAAGGATAATAACTTATCGAGTGTAGATCACTGTATGTCATATGCATTAGTTGTCCTCATAACAAAATGGTATGGAGACACTTGTATGGCATACGGTTGAGATGTAGGAGTACATCTATACTGATCATGACCAATGTAACACTCTACCATCAAAAGTAGCTAACTAAGGCCAATGGATGTAAGTATCCCTCCAACCTAAGATCACCACGATGACTTGCAAGCAACTCACTATACTTTGGTGCTGGAGTATTTTTTTTCTAATATAGGATCAAAAAATTTTTGGATACAGTCAAGTACTTATTGATTCGGTGTGTAAATCAAGATGAAATTGACCACTCCTGATTAACTTCAGTAAGCGAATATCTTCCTCTATTTTAATTTAGCAAAATCTAGGCTTAGGTAATCCTCGTGAGTCATGAAATTTGCAAAATTTTGAAACCCAATATGGATAACTTGTATGAGTATGGACTGCTAACTCGATGTCATCCTGTGTGAGCTCATAAGTGGCACTCTCAAGTCTTGAAAATATAAAAAGATAGATCATGAAAAGATGGGAGCAAGCCAGAAGAGAAATCAGCTCTCCTAGTAAAGTTCAAAAACTCGGCCAACTCACCCTAAGACTGAGCTGGTTAAGTTGGAAACTAGGTTGGCTCAGTCCAGAACTGGATCGGCTAGGTCTCAGAGGAAAATTCAAATAGAAAGCAGCATTTTTGGACTGTTGGCATAGTACACAATTGGATCGACTTGGTCTGAAACTGAGCCGACTCAACCGTAGGTTAGTCGGCTCAGTTTGAAACTAGGCCAACTTAGTTTTCATGGGTTATTATTTTGTGTACGTGGGTTGTTTGGATTTGGAGAGTTTTTCTATGAGCTTGGACTTGATCATTTGTAAAGTATATATACTGAAAATAGGTCAAGATTGTAAGAGTACTGAAACATACTGAATAAAAGTTTTTTTCTTTCGAAAATCTCTTCTTCTCTTCTTCTCTATTTCTTGAATTATTTGATCATGTTTTCTTATTAAATCTCTAAGAAGTACTTTCTTGTTGCTTGGCTAATCACCGGTGGCTATGTCGATCTGTGTGGGAAGAGCGTGCATTCCTAACATTTGGTATCAGAGTGGTGTTGCTTGAAAGAAAGGAAGACACCTAGGATTTACTACATCCAAGATCTATCGCATCAGATTTTATCCTAAAACTTATAGTTTACTTCATGGTTGTCTCTAGATTGAGATGAAGATTATTTATACGGAGGAACAGTGATATAGAAGTTTGGAAAGAGGTCTAGGGCTAGTTAGATCTTCTTTGAAGGATAGTTTTGCTGGTGTGTGAGATCATGAAGGATGTTAGGGATCTGTTCTTGACTTGTTTGAAGTCATGGGATCAAGCAGATTCAAGGTGGATTTTGAGTAGTTTGATGGCAAGGAAAACTTTACTCTATGACAGTAAAGAGTAAAGGACTTGTTGGTTCAGTAGAGGATTTACAAGATCTTGACAAAAGAAAGGCCAGAAAAGATTAGTGCTGAGGATTGGAAAGTGTTGGATGAAATTGCTTTTAGCACAATCCGAATGTACTTGGTCGATCAGGTTTTGCCAAGATTTGCATAGAAACTATGGCAAAGAAGCTCTGGGAGAGACTGGAGAACATATACATGGGGAAGAACATGATAAATAAGCTATGGTTGAAGAAACAACTATATAGTCTAAGGATGTTCAAAGGTGGAGATCTTATTATGCATATCCAAAGGTTCAATTAGGTGTGTTCTAAGGTGATGAGTTTAGATGTGAAGATCGATGAGGAGGATCGGGCATTGCTGCTATTATGTTCTCTCTTAAGTTTGTATGATGGTCTCATAACAACTTTAGTTTATGGAAAGAAGATCCTCAACTATAAAGAGGTTGTTGGTGTGCTTAAATCAAATGAGCAAAGAAAAAAGATCTACAAGGGAGACCCTAAGTCTGAGATCTTAGATATGAATGAAAGATAGGAAAGATTAAAGGAGAAGATAAGAGAAAAATCCAAGGACAGGTCAAAGTCTTGCTATCAGAGGAAGATGACATTAAAATGTTATAAATATCATCAGCCTAGACATCTGAGGAGAGATTGTCCCCTTTTGATATCAGGAAAAGGAAAGGCCAGCAAAGAAGATGAATAGCTTCTGCGAGCAGTAGAGAAGACCTACTAGTTGTATCAGATAGATCCATAAAGTGCGATACTATATGGATATTAGATTTAGCATGCTCGCACCATTATACTTCTCATCGGGAGTGGTTTGCTACCTACCAAAAGGCCGATGGTGAAAGTGTCAGCCTTGAAGATGATCACTCATGCAAAGTAGCTAGAATTGGCTCTATCAGGATGAGGATGTATGATGGGATCATTCGTACATTATCCAATGTCAGGCATATACCGGAGTTGAAAAAAATTTGATTTCTTTGGACTACTTGGAGGAGCAGGGTTATACTTTTAGTAGTCAGGCTGGGAGTGGATGTCTGAAAATTTCCAAGGAAGCTTTGATGGTGATGAGAGGTAGAAGACTGAGCAACAATCTTTATAGAATGGAAGGCTTAGTGGTAAATGATAGTGTAGAGGTGCTAGCAGTGGTATAGGAGGAGCAGATTTTATATCAGCTGCGGCACTATCGGATGGGTCATATGAGTGACCGTAGGCCCACTGAACTAAACAGAAGAGGTATGATCCCACTCCTAAAGAAGGAGAGCATAGATCTTTGTGAGCCACGCATCTTTGGCAAACAACATAGGATGAAATTTGCCAGAAGTACCAAGCGTAGTGAGGGAGTACTAGATTTAGTGCACTCGAATGTATGGGGACCAGCTTTTATATCAGCTAGAGGTGGGGTAAAATACTTTACCACTTTCATTAATGATTTCTTAAGAAAGGTGTGGATTTATCTGATCAGAGAAAAATTAGAGATGTTTGTCCGATTCAGAGCCTAAAGAGCTGAAGTAGAGGAGTCAGAAAAATAGGTGAAGTGTCTAAGGTCGGACAATGAAGGAAAGTATACTAGCCTGGAGTTCAGGATGTACTATGAGAAAAATGGCATCAAACGTAATTACACGGTGAAGATGACTCTCCAGCAGAATGGTGTCGTGGAAAGGATAAATCAAACATTGATCGAGAAGGCACGAAGTTTGAGGCTACAGACATTACTCCTAAAGTTCTTTTGGGGTGATGCTCTAACTTTTTCTTATTTTCTTGTGAACGGGTCCCCTCATTATAAGCTGAATGGAGGCACTCCAGAGGAGGTCTGCAGTGGAAAGAAGGTGGAGCTTGGCCACCTAAAAGTCTTTGATTGCATAGCCTATGCACATGTGGAGGCAACTGAGAGGAGCAAATTGGACCCAAAATCTCAAAAGATAACATTCATATGGTATCCACAAGGAGTCAAGGGGTACCTGCTGTGGGACTCTCAGGCATAGAAGTCAGTGATCAGTAGACACATTATCTTTGATGAGAAGAGCATCTTGAGGAGATTTGGGATAGATGGAACTGAAAGAATAGAGGTGAACAGTGGTGGCCAGTTAGAGAATGATGGCATGCAGGTTACATCCACTTACAGAAGTATTCCTGTTGAGGTGGAGTTGGATAGAAAAGTATTATCTCAGATTGAAAATCAACATAAAGGATCGACAGTTCAGACAGATGTGCAGAAGCAGCCACAGACATCAGACAAAGATGTGCCAGTGGGAATGGCTTTGCACAAGCTCTAGCGTACTATTAGAAGATCGGTCAGATATAGCATTGATGATGTTATCTCCTATACACTCATCACTGCTAATGGAGATCTAAAGAATTATGCAGAGACCATGGAGAGCGAGGATCATGATTCATGGATACAGACTATGATGGATAAGATGGAATCACTTGAGAAGAATCAGACATGGCAGTTGGTGGATCTTCCAGAGAGTGCTCGATCTATTAGCTCAAAGTGGGTGTTCACAAAGAAAGAAGCACCTTCAGAATAAGATGAAGTCAGATTCAAAGCAAGCCTGGTAGCAAAGGAATACTCACAAAGGAAAGGAATTGACTATACTTTAATTTTCTCTCTTGTGGTGCGTCATACATCTATTCGAGTTTTGCTGTCACTGGTGGCACATCATAACATGAAATTAGAATAGATGGACGTAAAGATAGCCTTCCTTCATGAGACTTTGGAGGAAAGAATCTACATGAAGCAGTTAGATGGTTTCATGGAGATGGGATAGGACGAAAAGATGTATTTACTCAGAAAGTCTTTGTACGGCTTGAAACAATCCCCTCGTCAGTGGTATCGAAGATTTGATAGTTTTGTTTTAAGCTTGGGTTTCAGCAAATGTGAACATGATTGTTGTATCTACATCAAGAATATAGATGAGGAGGATGCCCTATACCTGTTATTGTATGTAGATGATATGCTTATAGCCAGTAGAAGCATGGATGCTGTGAAAAGGTTGCAAATGGCACTATCATCTAAGTTTGAGATGACGAATTTGGATCTAGTTGAGAAAATTCTTGGAATGAAGATTTTCAGAGATAGGTGCAAAGAAGTGCTCCATTTGTCATAAGAAAAGTATGTCTAGAAGATTCTGGAGAGGTTTAGGATGGAGAAGGCCAAAGTTGCAGAGATGCCATTGCCGAGCCATATGTCTTTCTCTAAGTTATAGAGCCCTGAATCAGAAGAGGAGAGAGAGTACATGGAATGAGTCTCTTATGCAAATGCTATAGGCAGTGTGATGTATACTATGATGTGCTGTAGACCGGATATAGCACATGTAGTGAGCACGGTTAGTAGATACATGGCTAACCCTGGGAAGGAATACTGAAAAGCATTGAAATGGATATTGAGATGTCTACATGGAATAAGGGATTATGGTTTGATGTTTGGTGGGTAGTCGGAAGGATTTGGAGAATAATCTATGAAGATATGTGAAGGTTCAGATCCTCTAGAAGAATTTGTTGATGCAAATTATACTAGTAATCTTGATACAAGGAGATCTACTATTGGATACCTCTTCTGCTTATATGGTGGATCGATGACGTGGAGATCAATCCTACAGCCAATCACGGCCTTGTCTACCATAGAGGTCAAGTACATTGAGATAACGGAGGCTACAAAGAAAGCCCTTTGGCTTAGGAGGCTGATTGATGAGTTAGGGGCAGAGCGGAGCAAGGTTACACTGCTTAGTGATAGTCAGAGTGCTCTGCTGTTGGCATCGAACCCAGTCTATCATGCACGCATAAAGCATATAGACGTGAGGTACCATAGGATTAGAGAGCTAGTGGAGGAAGGTGAAGTAGAACTGATGAAGGTCCATACCAAGAAGAATCAGTCTGATGCACTCATGAAGGTACTCCCCAATGACAGCTTTCAGAGATGTATGGCATGGATGGATCTGTTGAGAAGAAATGAGTTCACAAGGACTTGGAAGCACCAAGGTGGAGAATGTGAGCTCAAAAGTGACACTCCCAAGTCTTGAAAACATGAGAACATACGTCATGAGAAGACGAAAGTGAGCTGAAAGAGAAATCAGCTCTCCTAGCAAAATTTAGAAACTAGACCGACTCTCCCTAAGACTGAGCTGACTAAGTTGGAAACTAGACCGGCTCAGTCCAAGACTGGGTTGGCTAGGTCTCAGAGAAAAATCTAGATAGAAAGCAGCATTTTTGGACTGTTGGCATGAAACACAACTGGGTCGGCTCAGTCTGGGACTGAGCCGACCCAGTCGTAGGTAGACCGAGCCGATCAGACTGAGCCGACCCAATCATAGGTAGACTGAGCCGACCCAGTCGCAGGTTAGCCGACTCAGTCTGAAACTAGGCCGGCTTAATTTTCGTGGGTTATTATTTTGTATATATAGGTTATTTGGATTTGAAAAGTTTTTCTATGAGCTTGGACTTGATCCTTTATAAAGTATATATACTGAAAATAGGTCAAGGTTGTAAGAGTGCTAAAATATACTGAATAAAACCTCTTTTCTTCCAAAAATCTCTTCTTCTCTTCTTCTCTATTCCTTGAATTGTTTGATCGTGCTTCCTCATTAAATCTTTGAGAAGTACTTTCTTGTTGCTTGGCTAATCACCAATGGCCACATCGATCCATGTGGAAAGAGTGCGCATTTCTGACATCCTGAGCATTATTGGTTAAAGAGATTAATTATACCATAACTATAGGCCAGAGTTCTAAGAATATTACTTTGCATATATTCAACCTATCCGAACGTTGGGTACCATTACTAGATGGTCATTTTGATTGGTACAAAAATTAATTTCTATGCTATTAGCTTAGGTTCAAATCATGGGGTCACACACATTAGAGATTGTGATCTGATTGGATGGTTGATCGATGATTGAGAATTGTGTAGTGATCCAATCATCAATGCAATGGATGATCGATCAAGCGCAAGTATTGCAGGAGGATCAATTAGCAATTAAATTGCTAATTGGCCCAAATTTGATTGAGCAATTAGACTGAGATCAAGTTTAATTAAATTAAATTTAATTAAAATTAATTTAGATTTAATTGGGTTAAGTTCAATTGGTTTAGTAGATAAGCTAATTTCAAGGAAAAAATAATTCCTTATTAGACTAGGACTTGAGTGCACCTAATTCCTAATTGAGTTAGAATTTAAATCAGATTTAAATTTGGTTTGATCTAATTTAATTGGGATCCTAGTTAGACTAGGATCATCCTAAATTGGGTTACATTAAATTTGGTTTAAATAGGATTTAAATCATGTTTGACCTAGTCTAAATAGGAGAGTCCTAGTTAGACTAGGACTCCTCCTAAAACCCTTGCGTCAAGAATTAATAGTCCATGCCCAATTTTTGTTTCTTCATACATGAGTTTTCTCATGTTATGAGAACCTCCATGCATGCCCTAACATCTTGAGTTTTTGGATTAAAATTTGACCTGGTCAAATTTTTAAATTAGTTTTGATTTGAACTCTATTTGATAGAGTCCCAAATTTTCAAAACACCTCCTTTCCTTATGAGATTTTTTTTCCATGCCTTCCTTTATTTTTTGTCTCCCCTTTTTCTTCTTTTGTATGTGTTGGTTTCTAGTTCTCCATGCCAATATTATAGGAGGTGGCATCCAAGAGTTGGATTTCACCAACACTCCTTGGTATGTTTCCTATTATGACTAGGTTTTGACCTAGTCTTCCAATAAAATAGGGGGTGCCTCCCATATTGTTGTTTGGCATGAAAAAACTCTAGATTTTCACCACAAAAATTAGAAGGAGAGAGGGAAGGGCATCGTGGTTAGGAGTGCCTACTTTCTTGGAGGGATTGATTTATTTTGGACATCATATGGATAATATTCTGTTGCGACAAGGTGAAGAGAAGAAGGTCTTGTTTTAGGTTCTCCATGAGAGCCTTTTTCTTATCAATGTTTTATGAGTTTTTCTATTAGAAAAATCAGAGAGGAAGAGATGAGAGAAGGCATGGTGGTTTATTTTGGATATGATTTGATCATATCCCGATGAGAGAAGAAGAAGAGAAGAAGGTCTTCTCTTAGGGTTTCTTCAAGAGTCCTTCTCCATTTTTTTATGAGATTTTTTCATGAAAAAAGTTAGAAGAGAAAAAGAATTGGAGCATGGAAAAATCCTAGAGGAGAAGGTCTCCTCTTGTCTAGGCTTGAAGGTCTTTTTAGGACATCAACCATGTCTTCTTAGGACATCAATGGTTGATGTCTTGAAAGAGAAGATGGGTTTTCTCTTGATGATCTTCTTAAGCATTTTCTTTTCATCTTTTGGGAGATCCAAAAGTTGATATTCTTCCTTTCATCCTTCTCTTATTCTTCATCTCTTGGAGTGACAAAAAGATCTGAATAAATCTTTACAGATCGACCATTAGGAGGGATCCGGGAGAAGCTAGCACTTCGAGTGGATCTTTGTTTGACAAACCTCCGATCAGAGTGACATCTTCGTGTGGACAACCTGTAGAGGTCGAACATGCTGTACGGCTCCAAGCAATAAGAACAATGATGAAAATCAATAGTGGTGTTCTCAAACCATGCAAATGTATAAGATTTATTCTCTTATTTGACCTAGATGTGATCTAGATTTTCTAGAACAGTTCTAGATCTAGGATATTAATATGATCAATACCAATCTCTATGTTATTTTTTGGATTTATGATTGCATCTTGATATATCATAGGTCCTAGATTGTGAGCTCAACTATGGTGCTCTCAAGCTTTGGAAGCAAGTGGAGAGAGACCAAAGAGCGAATGGAATCAACCATCGAATGACTTTGGCCAATGCTTCAAACAAGCTAGCTTGGTTTTTGTCAGAGCTAGCTCGAGCAAAAGGTTAGAAGGCACATCAAGCTAGCATGCTGGAAGATATAGCTTGATTTCTGAGAGAGCTAGCTCGAGCTGTAGAATAGAAGATAGTCTTGTCTGTCGAGCCAACTCGAACCCTGAGAGAGCTGGCTTAAGTAGCAGAGCAAAGATTGATGATTCAGACTCTTGCAAGAGACATCGCAATCAAGCCGACCTGACTGCTGATCGAGTCAGCTCGAGCAGCGAACATAATAGTATATGATTTCTGTTCTGGCCTGAGATTGGGATTAATCCTAGAGACTTAGGGCCTTGGTTTGTAAGGTCCTAAGGGGCTAACCTATGGATTGGACTGGGATTAGTCTAATGGATGTGTTTATGTGAGACATGGGTGTACGTGGGCTCGGAGAGTGCATCACATTAGATTAGCTAGGAAAGTTTTTTGGTTTGGGTCATATTGACTAGGTATATATATACTCTATATTGATGTTTATAATTAAAGTGGAAATCAATACAAGCCCCTTTTCTTCCTGAATATCTCTCTCTTCCTCTCTCATTTTCTCTCTCTTCTCCATGCCCTAAGGTTTTTTAGGATTTCATAGAATAGCCATCTCTTTCCTTGGATCCTTGTTGCTATTTTCGCAATCATCAAGTAGCAAGGATTTTTTTCAATAGATTGGTATCAAAGATCTAGTTGTTAGATCTAGTAGAGGAAAGGACAAAGCTTCGCCTGGGATTATGGTAAGGTGCTGAATAGATTTCTTTGAACATAATTTTATTTTTTTGTATTTGGTTATTGAAGATCTGGTTGTGATGGCATCGAGTACCATTAAGGTGGACTTTAAGAAATTTGATGGCAAAGGTAACTTCATCCTTTGGCAGCAAAGGATGATGGATCTACTGGTGCAGAATAGAATCTACAAGGTCTTGACTCAAAAAAGACCAGAAAGATTTCTATTGAAGAGTGAGAGGAACTTGAAGAGATAGCCTTTAGCATGATTCATATGTGCCTGATGAAGTTTTGCCAGAGATTAACATGGAAACCACGTCGAAGGAGCTTTGGCGAAAATTGGAGAACATGTATATAGGCAAAAATATGACAAACAAGCTATGGTTAAAGAAACAGTTGTATAGTTCGCAAATGCCCAAAGGAAGAGATCTAGTTTTCCACATCTAGAAGTTCAATTAAATTTGCTCAGATGTCATGAGCCTTGATGTGAAGATTGATGAGGAGAATAGAGCTTTCCTGTTGTTATATTTCCTGCCAGCAGCATATGATGGTCTGATTACTATCCTTGTGTATGGAAAAGAGACCTTAAACTTTGAGGAAGTGGTTGGAGTTCTCAGATCCAATGAACAGCAAGAGGGGCTAATCAAAGAAAACCCTAGCTCAGAGATGCTTTCTATGAATGAGAGGTAAGGAAAGCCTAAGGAGAAGACTCGAGATAAATCAAAGGACAGATCGAAGTCTCGAGGAAATCAAAAGGATGTAAAATACTATAAGTGTCATCAACCTGATCATATTAGAAGAAATTGTCCACTTTTGAAGAATAAAATGGGAAAGGATACTTCTAAGGGTGGATCAATCAATGAGAGTGGTGCTCTATCATCTAAAGATAGTGCAGATGATATACTAATAGTATCAGAAGGAGTTATAGAGTTGGACAACCACTGGATATTGGATTCAATATGTTCCCATCATTACACTGCACATCAAGAGTGGATCTCATCTTATAAAAGATCCGATGAAGAAAGTGTTAGTCTTGAAGATGATCACCCATGTATAGTTGCTGGTGTTGGTACAATTAGAGTGAGAATATATGATGGAGTCATAGGACACTCACCAATGTGAAGCATGTACTAGAATTGAAGAAGAACTTAATATCCCTGGGTTACTTGGAAGGACAAGGGTATGCTTTTGGTTGTCAGCCAGGCATCGGGTATTTAAGGATTTCCAAGGGTCCGTTGGTGGTGATGAAAGGAAAAAGACTGAGCAACAACCTATATAGGATGGAAGGCTCAGTAGTTATTGATAGTGCAGAGGTGTCTATTGCAGCACAGGAGGAGCAACTAGCCTACAAGCTGTGGCACTATCGTATGGGTCACTTAAGTGACAGAGGGCTCATAGAGTTAAATAGGAGAGGTCTAATTCCATTACTGAGAAAGGAAGAAAATGACCTATGTAAGCCTTACATCTATAGCAAATAGTACAAAATTATATTTGCTAATAGTACCAAGCAGAGTGAAGCTGCTTTAGAGATAGTTCACTCGAACATATGGGGACTGGCACCTATTGTTTCTTGAGGTGGAGCGAGAAATTTTGTCACCTTTATAGATGACTTCTCTAGGAAGGTACGCATTTATCTGATTAGAAAAAAGTTAAATATTTTTGCTTGATTTAAAATCTAGAGAGCTAAGGTAGAGAAGGAGATAGGACAGCCAATGAAGTGTTTAAGGTCTGATAACGGAGGGAAATACACCAGACTGGGATTCAAAAAATATTGTAAGAAAAATGGCGTCAAATGCCATTACATAGTGAAGATAACCTCTCAGTAGAATGTTAGCGTGGAGAGGATGAGTGGGACACTGACGAAGAAGGCCAGGAGCTTAAGGCTGCGGCATCACAACCCAAAGCTTTTCGGGGTGATGCTCTTATTTATGCTTGTTTCCTTATTAATAGGTCTCTCCATAGGAAACTAAATGGAGAACATCTAGAGGATATTTAGAGTGGAAAGAAGGTGGAGCTTGGCCACCTAAAGGTGTTCCACTATCCTACATATGCTTAGGTGAAAGTGAAGAAAAATCCTGATTCCCCGGACAAGGTTCGTTTAGATCTGATCAGATCAAGAGATATATTTTAAAAATTTTTTTCTTTGATCTAGATTAGATCTGGGATGTTTCAGATCTGATTCTTATTATTTTAATAATTAAAATAAAATTAGATAAATTAAATCAAATTTAATTTACCTTGAAATGGGTAATCCTATTACCTGATGATGATCCTGTGAGCAGCAAAAGATTCTGGATCTAGCCACGCAAGTGCCTGGCCTCTACCAATATTCACTCAGGCTAGATCTAGAGATCCTATTCTTCTCTATCACGTCTCCAAAAATTAGATCTGAATCTGATCTGGAGGATCTTCAAAACTCCTTTTGAAGATCAATAGTTGTCCTTTGCAGCAGCGCAGCCTTCTAGCTTTCAGTCATCTTTCTCTCATCTAGATTGCACCAACCAAGGTCCAAAATACTTTTGGACATGGAGAGGAGATGGAGAAGGTGGGTTTGGCATGGAGGAAGAGGGCAGAGGTAGCCTTGGGGCGTGGGATTTCAATTGTCCAATCTTAATTTGAGTTGGGCGCAGGGTCTTATTTATAGACTGTCTGTGATCCAACTCCTCTTCTTCCCAACCAATCACAACTCTTTATGAAATCAGATCTAAATCTGATTGGTGGGAATAGAGTCCCCTGGATTCCTCCTTAGATGGCACCTAAGACCAGTCAAAGTTGGTTCTTAGGAGAACTCTAATCGAAATCCAAAAAGGAGATGGAGTCCCTATCCAACAGGGACTCCTTGGCGCCTCCAACTTGGGCACACGCCAAGGGTGGCATGCGCCCTCCTTCCTTGCCAGGTTCTGGCAGGGGGACAGGCCCCCACCAGCTCTCCAATAGGTGCATGACACGTGGATAGAAGTCAAAGTGTCAATGGTCAATGTTTGACCAGTCAAAGGTCAACTTTTGACCAAAGTCAAAGGAACGAGAAATGGCAGGTGACCAAAAATGGCAGGTAATGTCTTACAAAATAAGACAACCTATTTTTTGACTTGGACAAGCTCCAGTCAGACCATATGAAGGCCTCTGATTGAGCACAAACTCCTTTGGCTCAGTCAGGACAACTTATTTATGATAGTAAAAGAAGAACGTTAGGTTCAATCGAGTGCTAGCACGATTTCCTTGAACCTAATTGAATCTCATTCAGATCAATTGAACTGGATCAGTTCAATTGATGATCACCAGATTCAAACCTTATTTGTGTGACCCAGTTAGGTTCAGTTCTGTATGGTAATGGGATATGTCATGATCTCTATCATCGACATCATCGAAACTCCTTTCGATGGATCAGAACTCTTCTGATTCGAACAGCTAGAATGATCGATCATCTAAATCATTCTAATTGCTCCCAAAATCCACCAGTGACACCTAGCAGTATATGGTGGCAACCCATCAGAGCTGAATGCGAACCTCTTGGTGCAGCTACCTGTGTGATTAAGTTCTTCTATCTTGAGCCCCGATCAGATTAGGGTTAAGGTGAACTCGTCAAACCCTAGTCTCTGTCATATGATGTAATCATTCGATTCAAGTCCAATGTGAAAACCTAAATAGAAACTCTTTCTATTATTTCACTCTGCCATGGCCATGGGCTTCTGGACTTGATTCTCATGATCATCATAGGGCTGCTCCTCTACCACCGAGGTAGATAGATTCCATCTTGATGCAATCCAGTTCCTACAATGAACATGCTATAGCCAACATACACCTCAGGGTTCCATAATGGCTAGGAGACCGAGTAATGGTGTAGTCAAACTATAACACCCTCAAGGTGAACTGCCGATGCATCTCAGGTCAAAGAACCAGACACACTACTGCAGCATCGAGTCAGTCATTGACGAGAAGGTAGACTCCCTAATGACTACTCGAGGTGGTCACGCTCAGTGCCCTCGTTCTCTAACGAGTACCTGTACTCTCGCTCCGGTGTCTCCACACCGTAGACTCAAGACTCATCTACTAAAGAGAAGCGATTGTACACCAACCTTCCGGATCAATCACCATCCTCGTGATGATCCTATGGTCGGGAGCATTTTATGAGTTAATAATGATTATTCATGTCTTAAATTTTCAACTCTTGAAAATATGAATTATCATTACCATTAACTCAAAGGATGTATCACAGACACTAAATACACATATGTGATAGAAAATAATCCCATTTTATTGATTATTAGTCAAAATTATAATTTTGCCCCTAGAAGTGTATTACAAGTGTCAGCCAATTCTGGCTTCTAGGGGCACATATATCTAACAATCTCCCACTTGTCCTAAAGCCAATTGGCTACAAGTCTAAGTCCCATCTTCTCAAGGTGGGCTTCGATCTTCTGCTGGCCCAACGGCTTTGTAAGTGGGTCTGCCACATTATCTGTGGAGTTGACTCTCTTGACCTCGACGTAACCCTTCTCGAGGTAATCGCGGATGAGGTGGTATCGCCGCTCAATATGCTTGGATTTCTGGTGAGACCTCGGCTCCTTAGCAAGGGCTATGGCGCCATTGTTGTCGCAGTATAGAGGAATGGCATCTGATGGCATTACTCCAATTTCTGCAGCAAACTTCTTGTACCAGAATGCTTCCTTCGCAGCCTCTGATGCAGCGATATATTCTGCTTCCATGGTGGAATCTGCTATCACCGTTTGCTTGGAACTCTTCCAGCTGACAGCACCACCATTGCACACAAACAGACTCCCAGATGTCGACTTTCGATCATCTATATCGGACATGAAATCCGAGTCTGTGTATCCCTGGACTTGGAGTTCTCCATTACCAAAGACCAACATCATATCCTTAGTTCTTCTCAAGTACTTAAGGATACATTTCACAGAAGTCCAGTGTTCTTCACCTGGATTTGACTGATATCTGCTTGTGACACTCACAGCATGGGCTATATCAGGTCGTGTACATAGCATGGCATACATGAGGCTCCCTATTGCAGAAGCATAAGGGATCTTGCTCATGCGTTCTATTTCCTCAGGTGTGCTAGGGCACATCTTCTTGGAAAGATGAATACCATGTCTGAAGGGTATTAATCCCCTCTTAGAGTTTTCCATACTAAACCTCTTTAGTACTTTCCTCTATGTACATCTTCTGTGAAAGTCCTAGCATCCTATTCGGTCTATCCCTATAGACCTTAATTCCTAGAATAAAGGATGCTTCACCTAGGTCTTTCATGGAGAATTCCTTGGACAACCATAATTTGACTGTTGTCAACATGAGAATATCATTCCCAATAAGGAGGATGTCATCCACGTACAATACGAGGAAGACAACAGCGCTCCCACTGACCTTTTTGAAAACACATGGTTCCTCTTCATTTTTGATGAAACCAAACATTTTGATCACATCATTGAAACGAGTGTTCCAGCTCCGAGATGCTTGCTTAAGTCCATATATGGACCTTTGCAGCTTGCAAACCTTGTGATCAGTATCACTGGATGTGAAACCTAGCGGCTGTTCCATATAGATATCTTCCTCAAGATATCCATTTAAGAATGCCATTTTCACGTCCATTTGCCATATTTCATAATCGAAATAGGCTGCAACGGCAAGCAATGTGCGGATGGATTTTAGCATAGCCACTGGGGAAAAGGTATCCTGATAGTCAATGCCTTCGCATTGACTATAACCTTTTGCCACTAGTCTAGCCTTGAATGTCTCCACATTCCCATCTGCACCAATCTTTCTCTTGAAGATCCATTTACACCCAATAGGTACTATACCTTCTGGTGGATCTACCAAGGTCCAGACTTGGTTTGAGTGCATCGAGTCAATTTCTGACTGCATTGCCTCTAGCCATTTCTCGGAGTCGATATCTGATATCGCCTCGTTGTAGGTTTTGGGATCATCACCATGAGCACCATTACCTACGAGGAACATTTTCTCTACTTCCTCTGAAATAATACCTAAGTATCTTTCAGGGGGATGGAAAACTCTTTCCGATCTACGAGGTGGAGGAGGTAGTGTTCTTATTGGCTCAACCTGATTTGGTTCCAATTGGTCCTTAGCTCGTACTTGTGAGACTTTCTCATCAAGCTTAATCTGCTTTCCAATGCCGCTATCTTGAATAAACTATTTTTCAAGAAAGATGGCATGTCGACTCACAATCACATTATGGTCTTCTGGAATGTAGAAATAGTATCCTAATGACTCTTTAGGATATCCTATGAATCGAGCTCTGAAAGGACCTAAACTCTAACTTGTCCGCTTGTTGTCTTTTGACATGAGCCGGACAACCCCAAATTCTGAGATGACTCAGACTTGGTTTCTTACCGTGCCATATCTCATACGGTGTGGTAGGAACGGTTTTAGAGGGAACCCTATTCAGTAGATAAATTGAAGTTAACAATGAGTGTCCCCAAAGAAAATCAGGGAGGTCTGTGAAGCTCATCATGGATCGAACCATATCCAATAGAGTCCGATTTCTCCATTCTGAAACCCGTTGAGTTGAGGTGTTCCTGGTGGAGTCCATTGAGAGACTATGCCATTTTCCTTGAGATAGTCTAGGAATTCCCGGCTAAGGTATTCACCTCCTCGATCTGATCGAAGAACCTTAATGGGTTTTTCCAGTTTGTTTTTCTACTTCATGTCTGAATTCTTTGAACTTTTCAAAAGCTTCAGACTTGTGTCTCATAAGATACACATACCCATACCTAGACAGATCATCGGTAAAGGTAATGAAGTAGACAAAATTGCCTCTAGCCGGCACATCAAATGGGCCGCACACATCAGTATGTACTAGGGCAAGGAGATCTGTGGCCCTCTCCCCATGTCCAACAAAAGGGAGTTTAGTCATTTTGCCTTGAAGACAAGATTCACAAGTTGGATATGACTCGGAAGTCAATGGACTCAATAGCCCATTTTTCTCCAATTTGTTGATCCTATCTTCTGCTATATGACCTAATCTCAGGTGCCATAGATATCTATCATTTGGACTATCCCTAGGTCGTTTGGCATTCACGTTTTGCTCGATAGTTAGAATAGGTACATCAATATGTAGCTGATAAAGACCATTAATAAGGAAACCATTTGCAATTTTATTTCTTTCATAAAGAATGTTACAATGGTCCTTAAAGAAGGTAATCACATAGCCTTCTAGTGCTAAGCATGAAACAGAAATCAAATTCCTGCTAGCTGCAGGCACATAATAACAGTCTTTCAAAACTAAGTCTAAACCAGATGGTAATCGAAGAGGGTATGTTCCCACGGCTACCACTGCAGCAACTCTTGCTCCATTACCGATGCGTAGGATCATGTCTCCATCCCTCAGCCTCCTGCTATCCTCAAGACCCTGCATGGAAGTGCACAGATGAGCACTAGAACCAGAGTCAAGCACCCAACTGGATGCAGAAGAAACCGTAAGGTTAGACTCAATAACGAGCATACCTCCAGAAGGACCTTCCTTCTTGTTCTTCAGGGTGGCCAGGTAAGTAGGGCAGTTCCGCTTCCAATGGCCGTCGCTGTTGCAATGGAAACACTTTCCTTTGACATCGGCCTTTCATTCTTCGGCTCTGCCTTCTTCTTCTTTGCTCCTTCCACCTTCTGCTTTTTCACAGACTTCTTTTTCTTTCCATAAGACTTTCTTTTGGAAGAAGTCCATTCCATAGCAAGAACTGAGCCTTTAGAACCTTTCATAGAAAGCTCAGCGGTAACCAGCATATTCATTAATTCGGCCAAGGAATTTTGAAGTTTATGCATGTGGTAATTCATGATGAATTGCCCATATGCATCAGTCAAGGATTGCAGAATAATATCGTTCTGCAGATCCAAGTCTAACTTCACACCGAGCTTCTCAAGCTCTTCCATGTCCTTGATCATCATCAGACAGTGATCTTGGACTGACTGCCCATCACGCATCTTAGCCTTAAAAAGTCATTTCGTGACTTGATACTTTGGCTGCGCGACTCTGTTCACCAAACATCTCCTGCAGGTGAGCCAACATTTGGCGAGCAGTCCCGATATCTTCATGTTGGCGCTGGAGCTCATCAGACATCGAGCCCAACATGTAATATCTGGCCTTATTATCTTCGTCTATCCATTTTTCCAGAGACGCTCTCTGTTCAGTGGATGGACGGCTGGTAAGGTGGGAGGGTCCTGGTCCAATACATGGGTTAACTTCTCGAAACCCAAAATAATTTTGTAGTTCCTGAGCCAATCTTTATAATTGGGTCCGGTCAGTCTATGTGTGTGTCCAGGATACGTGCCAATGGGTTGGACGCAGATATTTTTCTGTAGAGAGTCAAAGATTCTAGTTAGATACTGTAATTATGACTTGACCAATTTATTTAGGATTTTTATTTTTAAATAAATTAGCTCCACTATTTTCTCGGATCCCTACACTCCCTCTGTAGAGATGCAAAAATCTCCATGATTAATGATTTCTAGTGGGTGGTGCGGTCTCACCAACTGACTCATCACCTCACCTAACAGTTATTGGTGATGGGTTAGCCAATGAGTGAACAACTCTTGTTCAATGATTCTCTAATCATGGTGCACCCAAACTTGGTCTCTAATTCATGAATCTCACCATATCCGAAATATTGATCCACTCCTTAGTTAAGTCAGACCCACCATTTGCATAGACTGGAATTCCTAATTGAGTCTCTCACCGTATCCAAAATATTGAGCCCAACTCATCCTCCAGCCCATAGCATCCAATGCCTAATAGACATGGTTGCATCTTTTCCGGTGCAACTGAGCCACTGTATCCAGTCCGAGAACAATCAACCTCCGGAAGGGCCCGCACATCTACAATGGTGGAAGACCTCAGACTTAATCTTTTCTTAGGGAGAATTGATTCAGGTCTCATTAAACTAGACTTGATCATAGTCATAACAATTATGACTAACCTAGTGGCATGGGTTAGCTTCGGATTATTGACCACCTCAGATCAGAACTGTGTCAACAGATATGGCCAGGTAAGTGAGATCGGTGGAAGGAATATGCCATTAACTCGATACAAGAACGCATTCAGGTCGAGTAGCTTCCAATTAAAAATCCAGTCGGTCGTATGTGCCAAACTTACCTTAGACACCAAATTGTTGAGTCCAGAACCAATTGGGTTAGCCTACAATCCAGACTCTAACCTCTGAGCCTAATTAGGTCTTGCTTGATCGTGACTCGATCTTGACCCAGACTTAATCCTATTAGGCTGGTCAATTTAAGCATTGTTGATCCCATCTAACCAACTCTTGATTCAGTTTGATCAACCGCTTAGACCTAATTGAGCTACCCAAGCCCGAACCCAGTATTATGAATATGTCTTAGATCTGAAAATTCTCAATTTTAGACCTAATTAATATTTCATAATCTTAATTCTTTAATTAAGTAGGGTTCATAAACAAAATATGCACAATAAATCCTAGGGTTTCAGGATCTAGGGTTTTGCAGAAAGTAAGTTTTGGGTTTCTGATTAAGGACGAACACGCAGCACCCCTACACATCATAAGAACACCCCATCGAATGGGAAAGAGAGGGCCTTTAAACCCTTCTTCATTCTTATGATCCGGACGGCCAAGAGGAACGCCTTAATCAGGAACATGCAATACTACAAAACAGTTTTAGATCTATATCATATATCTCATATATAAATTAGATCTAATCATGGCATATTTTGCATACATCTCATGTATCGAATCATGCATATTTTCAGATCTAAATTATCTCATAATAATCTAAAAAATTAGATTTAAATTGATCTAATCAAAATAAATTCTAATCTAGACAATTATGTAGAACTATTCTACAACTAGTCTAGACATGCATCAATCATATCTCATATGATGTTTAAAATTAAATAATTTTTATTTGCTATTTTTCAGATGTTATTATAACTATTATAATATCAAAAAATAGTAAATAAATAGATCTAAAATATGATTTAATCAAATTAAATTAAAAATATGCAAGACTATTCTATAGAACTATTCTATTTTAGAACTAGTCATGCATATTTTCTAATCTTAGATCCAAATTATTTAATTTTAATTTTTTCTAATTTCAGATCTGATCACATCTCATGTGACATCTGAAAATCACTTATTTTCTAATTAAAATAAATTTAAAAATAGATCTAAATAATTTTAGAACCTTGGCTCTGATACCAGTTGAAGGGAAATCCTGATTTTTCGGATCCAGGTTCGTTCAGATCTGATCAGATCAAGAGATATATTTCAAAATTTTTTTTCTTTGATCTAATCAGATCTTGATATATTTTAGATCTAATTTTTATTATTTTAATAATTAAAATAAAATTAAGATAAATTAAATCAAATTTAATTTACCTTGAAGTGGGTAATCCTATTACCCTGTTGATGATCCTGTTTGCAGCGGAAGGTTCTGGATCTAGCCATGCAAGCGCCTGGCCTCTACCGGTATCCACTCAGGCTTGGATCTAGAGATCCTCTTCTTCTCTATCACATCTCCAAAAATTAGATCTGGATCTGATCTGGAGGATCTTCAAAACTCCTTTTGAAGATCAGCAGTCGTCCTTTGCAGCAGCGCAGCCTTCTATCTTTCAATCGCCTTTCTCTTGATCTGAATCGCACCAACCAAGGTCCAAAACACTTTTTTGGACGTGGAGAGCAAGGGAGAAGGTGAGTTTGGCATGGAGGAAGGAGGGGAGAGGCAGCCTTGGGGCGTGGGATTTCTCAATTGAATTGCCAATCTTAATTTGAGTTGGGCGCAGGGTCTTATTTATAGACTAAGTCTGTGATCCAACTCCTCTTCTTCCCAACCAATCACAACTCCTTTGTGAAATCAGATCTAAATCTGATTGGTGGGAATAGAGTCCCCTGGATTCCTCCTTAGAGGGTGCCTAAGACCAGTCAAAGTTGGTTCTTAGGAGAACTCTAATTGGAATCCAAAAAGGAGATGGAGTCCCTTGTCCAACAAGGACTCCTAGGCGCCTCCAACTTGGGCACACGCCAAGGGTGGCGTGCGCCCTTCTCCTTGCCAGGTTCTGGCAGGGGGACAGGCCCCCACCAGCTCTCCAAATAGGTGCATGTGACATGTGGACAGAAAGTCAAAGTGTCAATGGTCAACGTTTGACCAGTCAAAGGTCAACTTTTGACCAAAGTCAAAGGAACGAAGAAATGGCAGGTGACCAAAAATGGTAGGTAATGTCTTACAAAATAAGACAACCTTTTCTGACTTGGACAACCTCCAGTCAGACCAAATGAAGGCCTCTGAATCAAGCACAAACTCCTTTGGCTCAGTCAGGACAACTTATTTATGATAGTAAAAGAAGAACGTTAGGTTCAATCGAGTGCTAGCACGATTTTCTTGAACCTAATTGAATCTCATTCAGATCAATTGAACTGGATCAGTTCAATTGATGATCACCAGATTCAAACCCTTATTTGTGTGACCCAATTAGGTTTAGTTCTGTATGGTAATGGGATATGTCATGATCTCTATCATCGACATCATCGAAACTCCTTTCGATGGATCAGAACTCTTCTGATTCGAACAGCTAGAATGATCGATCATCTAAATCATTCTAATTGCTCCCAAAATCCACCAGTGACACCTAGCAGTATATGGTGGCAACCCATCAGAGCTGAATGCGAACCTCTTGGTGCAGCTACCTGTGTGATTAAGTTCTTCTATCTTGAGCCCCGATCAGATTAGGGTTAAGGTGAACTCGTCAAACCCTAGTCTCTGTCATATGATGTAATCATTCGATTCAAGTCCAATGTGAAAACCTAAATAGAAACTCTTTCTATTATTTCACTCTACCATGGCCATGGACTTCTGGACTTGATTCTCATGATCATCATAGGGCTGCTCCTCTACCACCGAGGTAGATAGATTCCATCTTGATGCTATCCAGTTCCTACAATGAACATGCTATAGCCAACATACACCTCAGGGTTCCGAATGGCTAGGAGACCGAGTAATGGTGTAGTCAAACTATAACACCCTCAAGGTGAACTACCGATGCATCTCAGGTCAAAGAATCCAGACACACTACTGCAGCATCGAGTCAGTCATTGACGAGAAGGTAGACTCCCTAATGACTACTCGAGGTGGTCACGCTCAGTGCCCTCGTTCTCTAACGAGTACCTATACTCTCGCTCCGGTGTCTTCACACCGTAGACTCAAGACTCATCTACTAAAGAGAAGCGATTGTACACCAACCTTTCGGATCAATCACCATCCTCATGATGATCCTATGGTCGGAAGCATTTTATGAGTTAATAATGATTATTCATGTCCTAAATTTTCAACTCTTGAAAATATGAATTATCATTACCATTAACTCAAAGGATGTATCACAGACACTAAATACACATATGTGATAGAAAATAATTCATTTTATTGATATTAGTTAAAATTATAATTTTGCTCCTAGAAGTGTATTACAAGTGTCAATCAATTCTGGCTTCTAGGGCACATATATCTAACAGGAAGAAGCCGATAGAAGCAAGTTATGTTGGAAATTAAGTAGGATAAAGGCATGTATTTTTGAGACTTTTTTGAATAAAATTTATAGTGGAAGTAAAATTGATCTACTATTAATGCTACAGATAAAATGATCAAATCATAAAACCCTACTAAGGATCTAGACATGCTAATATGTATTAGAAAATTTAAATACGATCGATCAGCAAATCATATTCGCTGATCAACTTGTGTTTAGAACACAATATCTTTACGTGGGTAGATGATCTTCGTGATCCGAATCCATAGGAGGAAGCCTTGTTATCACGCTGCAACTACAAACACATCCAACCTCTATGGTATTCCACATAGAGCTTCTAGTTCCGACTAGCTCCATCAAAGTGCTAGCTCCTCACTGGAGCCTTTAACGGCTGATCTTTGTCGATCCGATCAATGATCTCCTTCTTGATCTCCTAGATGCTCTTGAAGATTAGATAATATACTTCAGAAGATGATGAGGTAGTGATGAAAATCTAGTGGTGATCGGGCACTCACAGCACTCAATCTCTCCATCCGAATGAAGGGTCCAAACCCTAGGGTTTCACACAACTAAAAAACCTTATCGCCTGGAAAACCTCTCACACCCTCTCTCTTTGGAGTTTTCCTATGAAACAAATTTTCACAGATAAGAGGGACTCTCTCCTACCATAGACCCACTCTCAAACTATGTTTAAATGGATGAGCAAAGAGATAAAAATTTGAAAGGTGGCATGAGTGGAATGTGTGAGTGCAAGAGAACCTTTCTCTCTCTCAAGAATTTCTCTTTCCTAAAGATGATCACCCTTCACTATTTTTCTCTCTCTAAGAAACCCTCCATGCCCCTCTCAGATACCTCACGCACATCCATGCATGCCCATAAAAAATTCTATTTTAAATGGGCAACTTTTGGGCCCCACCAAGTGGGTGATGAGTAGAAGGACTCTCCTTCTATGCCCACTTTGAAATTTTTCTACAAAAAAGTGCAACAAAACTATAAGAGATGTGGGGAATGGATAAGGTTGGATTGGTTTCAACCTCCAATAACTTGTCTTTGAATTCAAAATTCAAGACAAATCATCCTAATCCAACTCTTGGACTAGGTCAAAGAGAAAAGAAGGGAGGGAATGCATTCTATTCTAGGTGTGGGAAATCTCATGCAAAACCAAAGTGTGCATGAGAGAGGGTGTGGAAAAGTCAAAGGTGGTGCAGGGAGTTTAAAATTCAAACTAACTTTGAATTTTGTCCAAATTGGTTTCAACCAAACTAATTTGTTTGGACCCAATCAGACTAGGATAAACCTAATTAAATTAGGCTTACCCCAATCCAATAAAATTATAATAAAATTAAAAATTAATTAGGTCTAAATCCTGATCAAATCTTTCATACCGATTAGATTATCTCATGACCTAATCGGATCAAACCCAATCAAATCAAATTCAATCAGATTTGATTAAATCCTCATCATTCAATAAAATTAAGCTAACTAATAATTAAATTGCTAATTAATCCTACAAAAATATCAGAGTCCCAATCGGATGGGTGTCTGGGCAATAGAGTCCTATCTACATGAAACTCTTGACCAAAGAGCCCCAAACCAATAGGACTCTTGATCGAAATATCCCAAATGAATGAAACTTATGATCATAAAGTTTTAGACTAGTAGAACTCTTGATCATAGAGTCTAAGATAAGTAGGACTCAGAGTTCTTATCAAGTAGGATCCACAAAGGTAGAGTTCCAGTCTAGTAGAATTTTTGATCATAGAATTTCAGTCCAGTAGGACTCTTGATCATAGAGTCTCAGACCATTAAAACTCTTAACTAGCCATCAGATCAGGTAGGTACTCCCATCGTGTGTGACCCTATAGGTTCATACCCTAAGTCAGTAGCATAGGAACCAATTTTTTGTACCAATCGATGTAACCATCTAGCAATGGTATCGATATCTTGATAGATCAAATAGTCATAATGCAACATCGACGAACCTGTGGCATATGCTTACCGTATAATTCATCCCCTTGATCTCAATGCTCAAAAGATGACCTAGGGTTTAACTGACAATCCTAGAAAATCATCTATAGTGTATTTCAAAATTCAGTGTCCATCAAATAGACCATCCCGATCGAGGTTTTGCTAAATTGAAATACAATGATGCACTTGCTCCAACACTTGAAGGAGTCAATCCCATCTTAACTCACACATCAATTTTTTAAGTACTTGAATGCACCTAGTAGCCTTTCATCACTAAATTAGAAATTCAAATAGTCCGGTACCTAAATATAATCAATTGCTTGTAAGTCACCATGGTGATCTCAGATCTAAGGGACACTTATACCCATATCGTTCATGAGCAACTCTTGACAGTAGAGAGCTCTATAATTGGATCACGTTCAGTGAAATATATCCCTATATTTTATCTACATGCCATATCAATACTTAATACTCCTTGATTAAGAGGATAACTAATGCATATGGCACACAATGATCTATACTTGATACGTTGTCATCCTAGGTAACAACGTATCATTTGGTTATGAACAAATTTTAAGGACTAAATGATAAATCCTCCTTTGTCAAGTCTAAATAGTCCTAAGAACTTCATCTCAAAAGAGTTCATTACAAGAAGATATACAAAAGTGATGAGAATGCCAAAATAATAATTTTATTTATTATAATAATTTAAGTACATTTACAATTAGCTCAACCATCTACAATCTAGATGATTGGCTTTAGGATACATTTTCCAACAACGCCCACTTAGACTAAAACCATTCAAAATAGTATCATATACCCATCTTCCATTTATGATTGTCGAACTTTTTGATTTTGAGGGCTTTAGTAAATGGGTCGGCCACATTCTCCTTTCTGTCAATCTTCTAAAGGTCAATGTCATCTCACTCCATAATCTCTCGTACAAGGTAGCAGTGATGCAAAATATGCTTGGTGCGCTGATGTGCCTTCGGCTCCTTCGCTTGAGCTATGGCTCTAGTAAAGTAGAACTGGACCATCCAAGGAGGATGCCACTCCCAGCTCATCGATGAACTTGTGCAACCACACAGCTTTCTTCGCAGCATCAGATGCTGAAACATACTTCGTCTCGTCCATAGAATCGACCATAGTATGCTGCTTGAAACTTTTTCAGCAGACCACTCTACCATTTAGGATAAATACATAACTACACACTCTTAGTATCATTATGATCTAACTAAAATCTAAAATTAGTATATCTCATAAGTTTCAAGTCAGCATCTCCATAGATGAGCCACTGGTTCTTAGTATATCTCAAATACTTTAGGATTGTCTTTACAACCTTCAAGTGATTCTCACTCAAATCAGACTAGTACCTATTCACTATCCCTAATGAATATGCCACATCTAGTCTTGTATATGTCATGGCGTACATAACAGAATTCACTACCGAAGCATATGGTATTCTACTCATATGCTCTCTCTCTTGAGGAGTTGTCGGACAATCCCTTTTCGAGAGAGTAATTCCATAGCCTATCGAAAGATGGTCCTTCTTGGAATTCACCATGCTAAACCTCTTCGGCATGGTATCAATGTGTTGGGTATTATATCCTAAAGCCAATCATCTATATTATAGATGGTTGAGCTAAATATAATTATACTTGAATCATTAATGAATAAAATTATTTTTTTGATATTTTCCTCACTTTGTGCATCTTCATGTAGTGAACTCTTCTATGATGAAGTCCTTAGGACTATTTAGATTTGATAAAGGATGATTTGTTATTAAGTTCTTAAATTTATTCATAACCAAATGATATGTTGTTACCTAGGAGGACAACGTTATCGAGCGTAGGTCATCGTGTGCCATATTTGTTGGTTGTCCTCTAAACTAAGAAGTATGAAAATACTAGTATGGCATGAAGGTAAAGTGTAGGGGTACATTTTACTAAACGTGATCCAACTATGTAGCTCTCTGCTGTCAAGAGTTGCTTGTGAATGATATGGTTATAAGTATCCCTTAGACCAGAGACCACCATAGTGACTTACAAGCAACTCACTACACCTAGGAACTAGACTACCTGAATTTTTAATTCAGTGATGGAAGGCTACTAGGTGCAGTCAAGTATTTATGAAGTCAGTGTATGAGTAAAGATGGGATTGATCCCTTCAAGTATTGGAGCAAGTGCATCACTGTATTTCAATTTAGCAAAACCTTAGCCAGGATAGTCTATTTGATGGACGCTGAATTTTGAAATATAATGTAGATGATTTTTAGGATTGATAGTAAATCCTAGGTTGTCTTTTTAATATTAAGGTTAGGAGGATGAATTATATGGTAACCATATGCCATAGTTTCGTCGATGTTGCATTATGACAATTCGACCTATCCGGATATCGGGTATCATTGCTAGATGGTCACATCGATTGAAATAAGATATTGGTTTCTATGGTACCAGTTTAGGATTCGAACCTATGGGGTCATATATAATAGGAGTTTCTATTTAATTTGATGGTTGATCAAGAGTTCCAATGGTCTGGTACTCTATGGTCAAGAGTCCCACTGCACTGGAACTCTATGATCAGGAGTCCCACTGGACTGAAACTCTACCCTTATGGGTTCTATTAAGACTCTAATATTTTTAGAGGAATAATTAGCAATTAGATTGTTGATTAGCTTAATTTGATTGAGCAATGAGAATTCAATCAAGTTCGATTGAATTTGATTCGATTTGGTTTGATCCGATCAAATTATGAGATGATCTAATCGCTATGGATGATTCAATCCTAATTTGATCAGAACTTAGACCTAATTAATTTCTAATTTAATTAAAAATTTATTAGGTTGGGTCAAGCCTAATTTGATTAAGTTTGACCTAGTCTGATTGAATCTAAAAAATTAGTTTGGTTGAAACCAATTTGGACCAAGTCAAATATGATTTAAATTTCAAATCCTTACTTCTCCCTGCACCACCTACTTTGACCCATGCTCCATCTAGATTTTTCATGAGTTTTTCTCACATAGAAGAAGTTGTGCACCTCCTTTTCTTTCTCTCTTTGACCTGGTCCAAGTGTTGGACCAGTTCAAATATAATTAAATTTTGAATTCAATTTAGGTCTATTAGAAGTTGAAACCTCCTGACCCTCTGGTGCTTATCCGTTCCCACTTACCATATGGCTTCTCTCGCACATTTTTGTGCATTCTTAGAGTGTGGATGCATAGAAGGAGAGTCCTTCGGTGTGTCAATCACCCTGGAGTGGGTGCTGGATGTGGACAAGGCTTCCATTTGAATTTTGAATTCAAGTGGAAGCCTCTCAACCTCCTTATCTAATCCACATGCATTCCACTCTGAGTCACCCATTTTTAAATTGGTTTTTTCTCTAGACGTGCATGGGTTTATGAGAGGTATTTGAGAGGGGTGTGGGAAAGTTTCTTAAAGGGGCACAGGTCCATTGCATGGAAAAGTCAAAAACAAGAGAAAGGTTCTCTTGCACTTACATATTACTCTCACACCATCTTTCTAATTTTTATCCTTTTAGTCATCCATCTAAAAAATATTTTGAGAGTGGATATTTGGAGAGGCAGAGTCCCTCTACCCATGAAAATTTGTTTCATGAGAAAATTCAAAAGGGAGTGGGCATGAGGGTGATTTTGGATATCAGGATTTTTGGTGTGTGCAAAATCCTAGAGTTGGGACTCAGGGTTTGGGTGGAGAGATTAAGCATTGTGAGTGCCTGATCACCACAAAATTTAAAACATCATCTCATCATCCTCTAAAGTCCATCTTCTAATTTTCTAGAGCATCGAGGAGATTAGAAAGAAGATGATTGATTGGATCAATATGATCAGCTATCGAAGGCCCCGGTAAGGAGCTAGCACTCTGATGGAGCTGGCCAAGAGATCCGTGTGGACCAACCATGAAGGCTGAACAAGTAAGTGGCTATAGTGCAATGCTAGAGCTTCTTTTGATAGATTCAGATCATGGAGATTAGCTACCTATGCATAAGTATCATGTCCTGCACAAAAATCGATCAGCAAATACGATTTGCTGATCGAATGCATCTTATTTTTCTAATTCATATTAGCATATCTAGATCCTAAGTAGGATTTTATTGATTAGATCAGTGCATGCAGTAAATTAATTTTAGATTAATTTTACTTTCACTATAATAAAATTCAAAAAATATTTTAAAAATGCATGCTTTAACCCTACACTATTTCCTTCATTGGTATCAAAGCAAGGGGTTGCTTGACATGCTTAATATGTAATTCAAAAAATTAAATGCTAGTATATATTTGATATACTTGATCCAAGTAGCAAGTAATTAGATTGGGTTGGTTGCCATGGCCTTCCGGTCATAGGAGAAAAGTTGGCTTTAAAGATCCTCTCCTTTCATTCGATGGGGTTCTCCTATAGTAGTAGGGGTGCCGCTGTGATTATATCCCATGAAGATGAAGCAGCACAAGGAATAATTAAAATTATTTCCATATAAAAAATTAAACATGAATGTGTTAGATTAGATCTAATATATAATTCATGGTTTAATTTTAGTTTGATTTATTTTTTGTTATGAAACATGCAATAGGTTTGCTATTTATGAAATGAGCTGATCCATTTGTGAAATGGATCAACCCATTTGGTGAATAGAAAATACAGAAAACCTTTCAAAATTTGAAAATTATTTTCAAAATATCAAACCCTGACCCATCAGCCCAAAACCTTTATAAAAGATTAAGTATTGTCTCATAGGATCTAGAATTATGAATTAAAGATTCTAAGACATTTGCATAAGCTGTGGGTTAATGGGTTAGATGAATTAGGTCCATTAATTAGGGTAGACCTAAAGTTAGTTGAAAAATGGACTAAAATAGAGAAACTGATCAAATCTAACCAAATGTTGAATTAGATTAGGTCAAGGACTCTCTAGATTCAACTTCAATAGTTGTAGTTGAACTAGTCCATATCTTTAACAAAGACCAAGATGGACTTGATTCATGGCTACGCGGTTGAGCCTGTAATTACTAAGTTGATTAGATTGAACCTAATTAATCGGTTGGTGTCTAAGATAAGTTTGGCTATCAGGATCAGTAGTTTTTAATTGAGAGCTACTTATACTAATTCAATCATTGATGAGTTAATGGCATATTCCTTCCACTGATCTCACTTATCTAGCCAATATAGTTGATTAGGATTTGATTAGATCACTTGGTGATTCGAGCTGACCCATGTTAGTAGGAATCAGTTTGACTGATTTTAATCAGGAAGATTGAATTAGGTACCCATGGACCTATATTGATCATAATCCTAACCTATTGACTTGGTGAAGTCAATAGGAGGATTTGACTTAGTGAAGTCAGTGAAAGAAAAATAGTCCATATCCTTTCTATCCTTAAATCATATGTAACCTAAATTCTCTAAATTATTAGGTCCTTAAAAATGACTAAGTTATGGGGATAACTAAGTCATAGCCTCCCATTAAGATGAATAGTAATAAGTCTAATTTTTTGGATGGACATTGAATGTGCCTTACACCTGGTATTCATCTGAATATTGAAATTACTATCCATTATATGATGATTAGGTTGTACTCTCTTAATGGTGATCAAGTTGGCCAGAGCTTTTCTCTGGCTTGGTTATCATTGGTTTGATGCACCAAACTCAATCATATTAATGGTTGGACCTAATCAGACCATTTTAGTGGAGGCCATAGCCTACTGAATTAATTTTTAAGATAAAATTAAATTATTAAAAATTATTTAAAAAATAATTGATTATGAACCTATCTATAGATGTACATGGGTTAGTCAGAACTTTTCTCGGGCCCACTTGTAGTCTATGTAGATTTTAGTACCCACTAAGAAGTTAGTATAATTCCTTAAATTGGAGGTAAAGGCTACCAATTTGTAAAAAAATAGTGAAAGAATCTTTAGACTAAAGTCTAAGCCTTTAGGGTTAATTAATTCAAGTACTAATAAGGTTTTATGTTTTTCTTTCAGATAAATAGAATAGTTAGTGTAAGTTTGCTCCATTCACTATTGGATAGTGACAAGCTTTTAGGACCTAATAACGAGGAGTTTGGTTTTGATCCTAATCAGACAGACCCAAAGAGAAATTATCCTCTAGACTCGAATAGACTAAATAGGAGAGATCAGCAACTGATTGCTGGGCAAGGATGTTATATGATAACAGCCTATAATTTTACTGTTTGTGATACATCTACCTAGGTATTAGATATTGGGAGTCCAGTTCACATATGCAATTCGTTGCATGGACTTCAAACTGGTAGAAAGTTTGAGAATGGCCATAGATTTCTAAATATTGGGGATAAAAGGAATGTTCCAATCCTAGCATTAGAAACTTTTGAGCTTATTTTTAAAATAAGTAATGTCATTTTGGGGGACTATCATTATTATCCATCCTTTATGATGAACATAATATCTGTTGGGTTTTTGGCCCAAGAAGGTTATAGTTTGTCAATAAAGGATAATTATTGCGATATCATTATAAATGATATCATAACAATGTAAGAATAATTAAGAAATGGTATTTATATTTTATCATAGCTTATTAGTATAATGTACACATCAAATAAATGCCTAAAACTAGATAATGTCATGGATGCCTATCTTTGGCACTATCAGCTTGGTCATATAAACAAGAATAGGGTCAACAAATTAGTCAAGGAGCATATCCCTGACATCGATAATTATGAATCATTGACTACCTATGAGTCCTACCTCCTTGGTAAAATGATCAAATCATCTTTTACTGGAAAGGATAAATGGTTCACTGATTTTTGGATCTAGTACATACTGATGTATGTAGACCTATGAATATATGTGCTAGAGGTGGGTTTTACTACTTCATTACTTTTACTGATGACCTATCGAGGTATGGGTACATTTATCTTATGAAGAGGTAGAAAAATAACTTGGGAAGAATATTAAAACTCTTCGATTAGATCGAGGAGGTAAATACCTTTTCAATGAGTTTTTAACATATCTAGAAGAGAATGAAATTCTCTCATAATGGACCCCTCCTGAAATACCACAACATAATGGTGTGTCTGAAATGAGGAATCAGATCCTATTAGACATGGTTCGGTCTATGATGGGGTTTACGAATCTGCTGATTTCTTTTTAGGATTATGCACTTGAGACTGCTTGTTATGTTTTGAATAATATTCCGAGCAAGTCTATTGCAAAGACTCCATATGAGATATGGACTGAACATAGGCCAATGATCTCTCACCTTAGGATTTGGGGTTATCCGACTTAGGTTAAATATTTGCAGGTGGAAAAGCCTAGACCTAGGTTTGATAAATGCTTGTTTATAGTATACCCCAAGAAAACTAGGGGTTATTACTTCTACCTTGCTGAAGAGCAAAAGGTGTTCGTCAGCAATAGGGTAGTCTTCTTGAAAAAAAAGTTTCTTATGGAAGGAACAACTACCTCTAATGTTGAGCTTGATAAAGTTTGATAGGTGGAAGAATCGGCACATTCTAGTGAACCTGTAGAACTGAATTTGATAAGATCAAACTTAGAACCCATTGTAGATGCATCCTTGAGGAGATTTGGTAGAGTACCGTGTCAGCCAAATAGATACTATGGTTTCTTGGTCCAGGATGGTGATCCTATTGAACTCGATGAGAACAACAAGGATCCAATCACCTACATGGATGCCATATAGAGTTTTGACTATGATAAGTGGCTGGAAGCCATGAAGTTCGAAATGGAGTCCATGAAAATCAACAGTGTATGGACACTGGTTGATCCACCTGAAGGGATAAAATCCATTGGGTATAAATAAATTTTTAAAAAAAAATAGGTTGTAGATGGAAAGGTGGAGACTTATAAAGCTCGTCTGATTATTAAGGGATATCATCAGCATTATGGTATTAACTATGATGAGATATTTTTTTTAGTGGCAATGCTTAAGTCTATTCGAATTATGCTTGCAATAGCAGCATATCTAGACTATGAGATCTAATAGATGGATGTGAAGATAGTTTTCCTAAATGAAGAGCTAGATGAAGAGATGTATATGATACAACCTGAGGGTTTTGTATCCATAGATGAGTCCAAGGTGTGCAAGCTTCAGAGATCCATCTATGGATTGAAGTAGGCATCTCGGAGTTGGAACATGCATTTTGATAAGGTGATCAGAATATATAGCTTCATTAAGAACTGAGAGGAACCCTATGTGTATAAATGGTCTAATGGTTCTATAACAATATTTCTTGTACTGTATGTGGATGACATTCTCTTGATCGGGATTAACATTCCTACACTATAGGGAATAAAGGTTTGGCTGTCATCACAATTCTCCATGAAGGACTTGGGAGAAGCTTCCTACATCCTAGAGATAAAGATCTATAGGGATAGATCTAAAAGATTGCTTGGATTATCCCAATCCACATACATCGATACCATCCTAAAGAGGTTCGACATGGCAAATTTCAAGAAAGGCTATCTCCCAATAGACCATGAAATTTCTCTCTCAAAAAGGAATTGTTCGACAACTCTTTAAAGAGAGAGTATGAGTAGGATTTCATATGCTTCGACAGTAGATTCTATTATGTACGTCATGACGTGTACGATACCAGATATGGCAAACTCACAAAGGGTAGTGAGTAGATATCAGTCTGATCTGGATGAGAATCACTAGAAGGTTGTAAAGATAATCCCAAAGTATTTGAGAAATACTAAGGACCAAAGTCTCATCTATGGAGATACTAACTTGAAACTTGTGGATATACTAATTCTAATTTTCAATCAAATCATGATGATAATAAGAGTGTGTCAGGCTATGTGTTTATCCTGAATAGTGAAGTGGTATGTTGGAAGAGTTTCTAGTAGTACACTGTGGCTAATTTATGTGCGAGGCAGAATATGTCATGGCATCTGATGCTGCGAAAAAAGCTATGTGGCTGTAGAAGTTTATCAACGTGCTGAATGTGGCACCCTCCTTGGATGGTCTAGTTCTACTTTACTATGGCAGCACTGAAGCCATAGCTTAAGTGAATGAGCCGAAGGCACATCAATGCACCAAGCAAATTCTGCATCGCTACCACCTTATACGAGAGATCATAGAATGAGGTGACGTCGACCTTCAGAAGATCAATGGAAAGGAGAATGTGGCCAATCCATTAACTAGAGCCGTCGGAATCAAAGAGTTCGATAATCATAAATGGAAGATGGGTATTCGATACTACTTTAATTGGCTTTAGTCCAAGTGAAAGTTTGTTGGGTATTGTATCCTAAAGCCAATTATCTAGATTATAGATGATTGAGCTAAATATAATTATACCTAAATTATTAATGAATAAAATTATTTTTCTAGCATTTTCATCACTTTATGCATCTTCCTATAATGAACTCTTCTATGATGAAGTCCTTAGGACTATTTAGATTCAACAAAGGAAGATTTGTCATTTAGTCCTTAAACTTGTTCGCGATCAAATGATACGTTGTTACCCAGGATGATAATGTTATCGAGCGTAGGTCGTCACATGCCATATTCATTGGTTATCCTCTTAACCAAGGAGTATGGAGATACTAGTATGGCATGTAGATAAAGTGTAGGGATACATTTCACTGAACGTGATCCAACTATGGAGCTCTCTACTACCAAAAGTTGCTCGCAAAGGATATGGATATAAGTATCCCTTAGACCTAAGACCACCAAGGTGACTTACAAGCAACTCACTGCACTTAGTTAGTAGATTATCTAAATTTCTAATTCAATGACGAAAGGCTACTAGGTGCAATCAAGTACTTATGAAGTTGGTGTGTGAGTCATGATGTGATTGATCCCTCCAAGTGTTGGAGCAAGTGCATTACTATATTTCAATTTAGCAAAATCTCAATCGGGATAGTCTATTTAATGGATGCTAAATTTTAAAATATAATGTGGATAATTTTTAGGATTGGCAATAAACCCTAGGTTGTTCTTTGTGCATTGAGGTCAAGGGGATGAATTATACAGTAAGCATATGCCACAAGTTCATTGATATTGCATTGCGATAATTTGACCTATCCGAATATCGGGTACCATTACTAGATGGTCACATCGATTGGTATAGAAAATTGATTCCTATGCTATCGGCTTAGGATTCAAACTTATGGGGTCATACATAATAAGAGTTCCTACTTGATTCGATGGTTGATTAAGTGGTCAAGAGTCCCACTAGACTGAGACTCTATGACCAAGAGTCCCACTAGACTGGGACTCTATCCTTATGGGTCCCACTGAGACTCTGATATTTTTAGAGAAAAAATTAGCAATTAGATTGTTGATTAGCTCCATTTGATTGAGCGATAAAGATTCAATCAAGTTCGATTGAATTTAATTCGATTGGGTTTGACCCGATTAGGTCATGAGATGACCTAATTGCTATGGGAGATTCGATCCTGATTTGATCAAGACCTAAATCTAATTAATTTTTAATTTGATTAAAAATTTATTAGGCTGGGTCAAGCCTAATTTGATTAAGTTTGACCTAGTCTAATTGGATCTGAAAAATTTGTTTTGTTGAAACCAATTTGAACCAAGTCAAATATGATTTGAATTTCAAATCCTTACTTCTCCCTGCACCACCCACTTTGACCCATGCTCCAGCTAGATTTTACATGAGTTTTTCTCATGTAGAAGAAGTTGTGTGCCTCCTCTCCTTTCTCTCTTTGACCTGGTCTAAGTGTTGGACTGGTTCAAATAGAATTAAATTTCGAATTCAATTCAGGTTTGTTAGAAGTTGAAACCTCCTGATTCTCTAGTGCTTATCCATTCCCATGCACCATATGGATTCTCTTGCACATTTTTGTGTGTTCTCAGAGTCTGGGCATGCAAAAGGATAGTCCTTCTACATGTCAATCATCCTAGAGTGGGTGCTGGATGTGGATAAGGCTTCCATTTGAATTTTGAATTCCAGTGGAAGCCTCTCAACCTCCTTATCTAATCCACACGCATTCCACTCTAAGTCACCCATTTTTAAATTGGTTTTTTATCTAGGCGTGCATGGGCATATGAGAGGTATCTAAGAAGGGCATGGGAAGGTATCTTAGAGAGAGGAAAATTGAGAGGGGCACAAGTCCGGTGCGTGGAAACATCAAAAATAAGAGAAAGGCTCTCTTGTGCTTACATATTACTCTCACACCAGCTTTCTAATTTTTATCCCTTTAGTCACCCATCTAAAAAATGTTCTGAGAGTGGATGTTTGGAGAGGGAAAGTCTCTCTACATATGAAAATTTATTTCATGAAAAAATTCAAACGGGAGTGGGTGTGAGAGTGATTTCGGATATCAGGGTTTTTGATATGTGCAAAACCCTAGAGTTGGAACTTAGGGTTCAGGTGGAGAGATTGAGCACTATGAGTGCCTGATCACCACCAAATTTGAAACACCACCTCATCATTTTCTAAAGTCTATTTTCTAATTTTTTAGGATATCTAAGAGTTCAGAAATAAGATGATCAATTAGATCGATTGTGATCAATCATTGAAGGCCCTGGTGAGAAGCTAGCACTTTGATGGAGCTGGTTGGGACCAGAAGCACTATGTAGGCCAAACAAGTGTGCAACTATAGCATGATGCTAGAGCTTCTTTTGGTGGATTCAGATTATGGAGATCAACTATCCATGCATAGGTATCATATCCTGCACATGAATCGGTCAGCAAATATAATTTGCTGATCGAATGCATCTTAATTTTTTAATTCATATTAGCATGTCTAGATCCTGAGTAGGATTTTATTGATTAGATCAGTACATGTAGTAAATTAATTTTAGATTAATTTTACTTTCACTATAATTAAATTTAAAAAATATTTCAAAAATGCATGCTTTAACCCTGCACTCTTTCTTTCATAATGTATATAGACTGGGACAACCCAAGCAACCTTTTAGATCATCTCTACAGATCTTCATCCCTAGGATATAGGAAGCTTCTCCCAAGTCCTTTATGGAGAATTGCGATGATAGCTAAACCTTTATTTTCTGTAGTGCATGGATATCATTTTCAATTAAAAGAATGTCATCCACATACAGTATAAGAAATACTATTACAAAACCATTAGCCCATTTATAGATGTAGGGTTCCTCTCTATTCTTAATGAAGCCATACATTCTGATCACTTTATCAAAATGCATATTCCAACTCTATGATGCCTACTTCAATCCATAAATGAATCTCTGAGGCTTGCACAACTTGGACTCGTCTGTGGATGTGAAATCCTCAAGCTGTATCATATACACCTTTTCGTCCAGCTCTTCATTTAGGAAAGCTATTTTTACATCCATTTGCTAGATCTCATAGTCTAGGTATGCCGCTATCGCAAGCATGATCTAAATTGACTTGAGCATTGCCACCGAGAAAATATCTCATTATAGTCAATATCATAATGCTGACGATATCTCTTGGCAACCAAATGGGCTTTATAGGTCTCCACCTTCTCGTTTGTGCTTCTTTTCTTTTTGAAAATTCACTTACATCCAATCAATTTTACCTCTTCAGGTGGATCAACCAGTGTCCATATACTATTGACTTTTATGGACTCTATTTCAAACTTCATGGCTTCCAGCTATTTATCAAAGTCGGACCTCTGCATAGCATCCATATAGGTGATCGAATCCTTATCATTCTCATCGAGTTCGACAGGATTACCATCTCGAACCAAGAAATTATAGTATCTGTCCAATTGATATGGTACTCTACTGGATCTCCTTATAGGTGCCTCTATAATGGGCTCTAGGTTTGATCTTATCAAATCCAGTTTTGTAGGTTCACTAGAATATATCGATTCTTTCATTTATTGAACTTTAGTAAGCTTAACATTAGAGGCAGTTGTTCCTTCCATAAGAAATTTTTTTTCCAAAAAAACTATCCTATTACTGACGAACACATTTTGTTCTTCAACAAGGTAGAAGTAATAACCCCTAATTTTTTTGAGGTACCTTATGAACAAACAATTATCGGACCTTAGTCCAAGTTTTTTGACTATAAATATTTGACATAAGCCAAACATCCTCAAACCCTAAGGTGAGAGAGTGTCGGCGTACGTCTAGTCCATATCTCATATGGAGTCTTTGCAATGGACTTGCTTAGAACATTGTTCAAAACAAAACAAGTAGTCTCGAGTGCATACCCTTAGAAAGAAATAGGCAGTCTCATAAACCCCATCATGGACTGAACCATGTCCAATAGAGTTTGATTCCTCCTTTGGGATACACATTATGCTGTGGTGTTCCAGGAGGGATCCATTATGAGAGAATCCCATTCTTTTCTAGATATATTAAAAAATCGTTAGAAAGGTATTCACCTTCTCAATCTGACTAAAGAGTTTTAATACTCTTCTCAAGTTATTTTTCTACCTCATTTCAATATCATATTTCAAAGGAATCATATTTACTCTTCATAAGATAGATATACCCATTTCTAGATAGATTGTCAGTAAATATAATGAAGCAGTAGAGCCCATCTCTAGCACATGTGTTCATAGGTCTACATATATCAACATGTACTAGACCCAGAAGCTCAGTGGCCCGTTCATCCTTTTCAATAAAAGATAATTTGGTCATTTTACTAAGAAGGCAGGACTCACAAGTAGTCAATAATTCACAATCATCGATGTCAAGGATATGCTCCTTGACTAACCTGTTGATCCTATTCTTGTTTATATGATCGAGCCTATAGTGCCAAACATAGACATCAATGATATTATCTAGTTTTGGACATTTATTTGATGTGTATATTATACTAATAGACTATGATAAAACATAAATGATATTTCTTAATTGTCCTTGCATTACTATAATATTATTCATAATGATATTATAATAATTTTTTTTATTAACAAATAATAACCATCTTAGGCCAAAAGCTCAATAGATATTATGTTTTATCATAAAAGATGGACAATAGTGACAGTCACTTAAAATGACACTATTAATTTTGAAAATAAACTCAAGAGTTTCTAATGCTAGGACTAGAACTTTACTTCCATCCCTAACATTAAGGAATCTATCATCTGTTAGATATATGTGCCCTAGAAGCCAGAATTGGCTGACACTTGTAATACACTTCTAAGGGCAAAATTATAATTATGACTATAATAAATAAAATGGGTTGTTTTCTATCACATATGTATATTAAGTGTCTGTGATACATCCTTTGAGTTAATGGTAATGATAATTCATATTTTCAAGAGTTGAAAATTTAAGACATGAATAATCATTGTTAACTCATAAAATGCTCCCGACCATAGGATCATCACGAGGATGGTGATTGATCCGGAAGGTTGGTGTACAATCGCTTCTCTTTAGTAGATGAGTCTTGAGTCTACGGTGTGGAGACACCAGAGCGAGAGTACAGGTACTCATTAGAGAATGAGGGCACTGAGCGTGACCACCTCGAGTAGTCATTAGGGAGTCTACCTTCTCGTCAATGACTGACTCGATGCTGCAGTAGTGTGTCTGGTTCTTTGACCTGAGGTGCATCGATAGTTCACCTTGAGGGTGTTATAGTTTGACTACACCATTACTCGATCTCCTAGCCATATGGAAATCCTGAGGTGTATGTTGGCTATAGCATGTTCATTGTAGGAACTGGATAGCATCAAGATGGAATCTATCTACCTCGGTGGTAGAGGAGCAGCCCTATGATGATCATGAGAATCAAGTCCAGAAGTCCATGGCCATGGTAGAGTGAAATAATAGAAAGAGTTTCTATTTAGATTTTCACATCGGACTCGAATCGAATGATTACATCATATGATAGAAACTAGGGTTTGACGAGTTCACCTTAACCCTAATCTGATCGGGGCTCAAGATAGAAGAACTTAATCACACAGGTAGCTGCACCAAGAGGTTCACATTTAGCTCTGATGGGTTGCCACCATATACTGCTAGGTGTCACTGGTGGATTTTGGGAGCAATTAGAATGATTTAGATGATCGATCATTCTAGCTGTTCGAATCAGAAGAGTTCTGATCCATCGAAAGGAGTTTCGATGATGTCGATGATAGAGATCATGACATATCCCATTACCATATAGAACTGAACCTAACTGGGTCACACAAACAAGGGTTTGAATCTGGTGATCATCAATTGAACTGATCCAGTTCAATTGATCTGAATGAGATTCAATTAGGTTCAAGGAAATCGTGCTAGCACTCGATTGAACCTAACGTTCTTCTTTTACTATCATAAATAAGTTGTCCTGCCTGAGCCAAAGGAAGTTTGTGCTCAATCAGAGGCCTTCATATGGTTTGACTGGAGGTTGTCTAAGTCAGAAAAGATTGTCTTATTTTGTAAGACATTATCTGCCATTTTTGGTCACCTGCCATTTCTTGTTCTTTGACTTTGGTCAAAAGTCTACCTTTGACTGGTCAAACATTGACAGTTGATATTTTGACTTTTGACCACATGTCATGCACCTATTGGAGAGCTGGTGGGGGCTTGTCCCCCTGCCAGAACCTAGTAAGGAGGAGGGCGCATGCCACCCTAGGCATGTGCCTAAGTTGGAGACGCCTAGGAGTCCCTGTTGGACAGGGACTCCATCTCCTTTTTGGATTCCAATTAGAGTTCTCCTAAGAACCAACTTTGACTGATCTTAGGCACCCTCTAAGGAGGAATCCAGGGGACTCTATTCCCACCAATCAAATTTAGATCTGATTTCATAAAGAGTTATGATTGGTTGGGAAGAAGAGGAGTTGGATCACGCTTAGTCTATAAATAAGACCCTGCGCCCAACTCAAACATATATAGATGATTAGAATTACAATTCCCCATGCCCCAAGGCTACCTCTCCCCTCTTCCTCCATGCCAAACCACCTTCTCCCTCTCCTCTCCATGTCCAAAAGGGTTTTGGACCTTGGTTGGTGCAATCTAGACAAGAGAAAGGCGAGTAAAAGCTAGAAGGTGCGCTGCTGCAAAGGACGACTGCTGATCTTCAAAAGGAGTTTTGAAGATCCTTCAGATCAGATCCAGATCTAATTTTTGGAGACATGATAGAGAAGAAGAGGATCTCTAGATCTAGCCTGAGTGGATACTGGTAGAGGCCAGGCACTTGCATGGCTAGATCCAGAACCTTTCGCTGCATACAAGATCATCAATGGGTAATAGGATTACCCATATCAAGGTAAGTTAAATCTGATTTAATTTATTTTATTTTATTTTTATTTCTAAAATAATAATAATCAGATCTAAAATATATCAAGATCTGATTGAGATCAAGAGAAAAATTTTTGAAATATATCTCTTGATCTGATCAGACCTGAATGAACCTGGATCGGAAAATTAGGATTTTCCTTCATCATCATTCTCAAACTTTTTACTAATTTGAAGTCTATGCAATGAATGCATATGTGAACTAGATATCTAGTATCTAATACTTAGGTAGATATACCACAAATAGAGAAATTGTAAGATATTATCATATAACAATCTTGACCAGCAATCATTTGCTGATTTCTTCTATTCAGTCTATTCAAGTCAAGAGGATAATTCCTCTTTGGATTTGCTTGATTAGGGTCAACACTAGACTCCTCGTAATTAAGTCCTAAAAACTTATCACTATCCAATAGTGAACGAAGCAGACTTACACTAGCCATTCTATTTATCTGAAAGAGAAACATGAAATCTTATTAGTACTTAAATTAATTAATCCTAAAGATTTGAACTTTAATCTAAAAGTCCTCCAACTATTTTTTATGAATTGGTAGTCTCTACCTTCAATTCGAGAAATTACACTAACTTCTTAGTAGATATTGAAATCCATATAGACTATAGATGAGTCCGAGGAAAGCTCTAGCCAATCCGTGTGCATCTACAGATAGGCTCACAACCAATTATTTTTTCAAATAATTTTTAATATTTAGATTTTGCATCAGAAGCTAATTCAGTAAGCTATGGCCTCCACTGAAAAGGTCTAGTTAGGTCCAACCATTAATATGATTGAGTTTGGTGCATCAAACAAACGAAGACCAAGCCCGAGGAAAGCTCTAGCCAACTTAATCACTATTCAAAGAGTGTGATCTAATCATCATATGATGGACAATAATTCCAACATCCAAATGAACACCAAGTATAAGGCACCTCTAATATTCACCTACAAAATTAAACTCATTACTATTCATCTTAATGGGAGGCTATGACTCGGTTATCCCCATAACTTAGTTATTTTTAAGGACCTAATAATTTAGAGAATTTAGGTTACATGTGATTTAAGGGTAGAAAGGACATGGACCAATTTTTTTCTACTGACTTCACCAAGTCAATAGGTTAGGATTAGGATCAATTTAGGTCCATGGGCACCTAATTTAGTTTTATTGATTGAAATTAGTCAAACTAATTCTTAGTGACATGGATCAGCTCAAATCACCAAGTAATCTAATGAAATCCTAATTGACCATATCAGCCAGATAAGTAAGATCAGTGAAAGGGATATATCATTAACTCATCAAAGATCGAATCAATGAGAGTAGCTTCCAATTAAAAATCACTGATCTTGACTGTCAAACTTATCTTAGACACCAATTGATTAATTAGGTTCAATTTGATCAACCTAGTAATTTCGGACTGGACCGCTTAGCCTTGAATCAAGTCCATCTTGGTCCTTGTTAAAAACAAGGACTTGTCCAACTATAACTACTGAAGTTGAATCTAGAGCATCCTTGACCTAATATAATTCAACATTTGGTTAGATTTGATCAATTATTCTAGTTTAGTCCATTCTTTAACTAACCTTAGGTCTAACCCAATTAATGAACCTAATTCATCTAACCTATTAACCCATAGCTTATGCAAATATCTTAGAATCTTTAATTCATAATTCTAGATCTTATGAGATAATACTTAATCTTTTATTAAGTTTTTGGACTAATGGATAGGTTTTGATATTTCAAAAATAATTTTTAAATTTTTAAAGGTTTTTAATTTTTTGTTCATCAAATGAGTTGACTTATTTCAGAAATGGGTCAGCTCATTTCATAAACAACAATCTATTGCTATTTTCATAAGAGAAAATAAATCATAATAAAATTAAAACATGGATCACATATTAGATCTAATCTAACATATTCATGTTTAATTTTTAGTTATTATTTTTATTGATTAAAATAATTTTGGTTAACATATAAACATATCATATATGCTAGCATTTAGTTTTTTTAATTAACATATAAGCATATCAAGCAAATCTTTGCTCTGATACCACTGATAGAAATTGAGCAGGATAAAAGCATGTATTTTCAAAAAAATTTTAAATAAAATTTATAATAGAAGTAAAATTAATCTATTATTAATTCTATACATACTATGATCAAATCATAAAACTCTACTTAGGATCTAGATATACTAATATGTATTAAAAAATTTAAATGTGATCGATCAATAAATTATATTCGCTGATCGACTTGTGTTCAGAATACAATATCTTTGTGCAGCTAGATGATCTCAATGATCCAAATTTGTAAAAGAAAGTCTTGTTGTTACACTACAACCACACACACATTCAGCCTCTATGGTAAGTCCACACAGAGCTCGTAGTCCTGATTTGCTCCATCGGAGTGCTAGCTCCTCGCTGAAGCCTTCAATGACCAATCTTCATCAATCCAATTGATAATCTTCTTTCTAATCTTTCAGATGCTCTAGAAGATTAGATAATATACTTTAGAGGATGATGAGGTAGTGGTAAAAGTTTGGTGGTGATCGGATACTCACAGCACTTAATCTCCCCACCCAAACCTAGGGTCCAAACCCTTGGATTTCACACACCTAAAATACCCTATTGCCCGAAAACCCTCTCTCTTTGGAGTTTCTTATGAAACAAATTTTCATGGATAAAAGTTACTCTCTCCTACCATACACCCACTCTCAAACTATTTTTAAATGGATGAGCAAAGAGATAAAAATCAGAAAGGTGGCATGAGTGGAATGTGTGTGCACAAGAGAACCTTTCTCTCTCTCAAAAATTTCTCTCACCCTAAGATGATCATCTTTCAATATTTTTCTCTCTCTAAGAAATCCTCCACACCCCACTCAGATACCTCATGCACATCCATGCATGCCCATAAAAAATCCTATTTTAAATGGGTGACTTTTGATGGCTTTTGCGTGTAGATCAGATAAGGAGATGGAGGTTGAGAGGTTTTAACTATCCACTTGAATTCAAAATTCAAGTGGATGTTTTACCCATTTCTAGCACCCCACCAAGTGGGTGATGAGCAAAAGGACTCTCCTTCTATGCCCACTCGAAAATTTTTGTATGAAAAAGTGCAACAAAACTATAATAGGCATGGGGAATGGATAAGGTTGGATTGGTTGCAACCTCCAACCACTTGCCTTTGAATTCAAAATTCAAGACAAATCATCCTAATCCAACTCTTAGACCTGGTCAAAGAGAGAAGAAGGGAGGGCATGCAATCTATTCTCGGCATGAAAAATCTCACACAAAACTAAAGTGTGCATGAGAGAGGGTGTGGAAAAGTCAAAGATGGTGCAGGGAGTTTAAAATTCAAACTTGCTTTAAATTTTATCCAAATTAGTTTCAACCAAACTAATTTGTCTGGACCAAATTAGATTAGGATAAACCTAATTAAATTTGGTTTAACCCAATTCAATAAAATTCTAATCAAATTAGAAATTAATTAGGTCCAGGTCTTGATCAAATTATGATCGAATCTCCCATAGCAATTAGGTCATCTCATGACCTAATGGGGTCAAACTCAATCGAATCAAATTCAATCAAATTTGATTAAATTAAATAATCATCACTCAATTAAATTAATTTAATTAATAATTAAATTACTAATTAATCCTTTAAAAATATTAAAGTCCCAATTAGGTGGGTGTCTGGGCAATAGAGTCCCATCTACATGAAACTCTTGATCGAAGAGTCCCAAACTAGTAGGACTCTTGATCGAAGTATTCCAAACGAATGAAATTCATGATCATAGAGTTCTAGACTAGTGGAATTCTTAATCATAGAGTCCTAAACAAATAGAATTCAGAGTTCCAATACAGTAGGACCCATAAAGATAGAGTCCCAGTCCAGTGGAACTTCTGGTCATAGAGTTCCAGTCCAATGAAACTCCTGATCATAGAGTCCCAGTCCAGTGGGACTCTTGATCAGCCATCAGATCAGATAGAAATTTCTATTATGTGTGACCCCATAAATTCAAACCCTAAGCCAATAGCATAGAAATTAATTTTCTGTACCAATCGATGTGATCATCTAGTAATGGTACCCGACGTCTAAATAGGTTGAATAGTCGCAATGCAACATCGACAAACCTGTGGCATACGATTATCATATAATTCATCTTCTTGACCTCAATGCTCAAAAGATGACCTAAGGTTTAACTATCAATCCTGAAAAGTCATCTATAGTGTATTTTAAAATTCAGTGTCCATCGAATGGACCATTCCGATCAAGGTTTTGCTAAGTTGAAATACAATGATGCACTTGCTCCAACACATAGAGGGATCAATTCCATCTTGACTCATACACTGACTTTACAAGTACTTGACTATACTTAGTAGCCTTCTATCACTAAATTAAAAATTCAGATAGTTCGGTATCTAAGTACAGTGAGTTGCTTGCAAGTCACATGGTAATCTCAAGTCTAAGGAACACTTATACCCATATCCTTTGTGAGAAACTCTTAACAGCAGAGAGCTTCACAATTGGGTCATGTTTAGTGAAATATATCCCTACACTTCACTTGCATGCCATACCGGTACTTCATACTCCTTGGTTAAGAGGACAACCAACGTATATGGCATACAACGACCTACACTTGATACGTTGTCGTTCTAGGTAACAATGTATAATTTGGTCGCAAACAAGTTTTAAGGACTAAACAATAAATTCTTCTTTGTTGAGTCTAAATAGTCCTAAGGACTTCATCACAGAAGAGTTCATCATAGAAAGATGCACAAAAGTGATCAAAATGCCAAAATAATAATTTTATTATTATAATAATTTAAGTACATTTACAATCAGCTCAACCATCTACAACCTAGATGATTGGCTTTATGATACATTTTCCAACAAGTTAGACCCAAAGTCATAAAAGATGGTGCTCATCAGATTTCCATGAGGTGTGAAGGATTTCTTGCTGTGGGATTCACATTTTCAAAGGTATGTTATCAGTAGAAATGTGATATTTGATGAAAAGAGCATCGTGATGAAGTTAAGAAGTGTAGATGAAGTTGGCAAGACAACAAAAGGCAGCATGGGATAGTTCTTAGATACAGGTGATTTATCCTAAACATCAACCCCAGGTCATGTTTAGTTTGACATGGAGCTAGGCAGGCATGGTGATACACCTATCGAGGACCAGCATGGAGAGTCATCTATCCTAGGAAAAGTGCAAAGGCAGCCACAGGCAGCAAACTTGCAGAATATCGCAAGAGGATTGGCACTGCACAAGTTGAAGCATACAGTTCGATACACCTATCGAGGACCAGCATGGAGAGTCATCTATCCTAGGAAAAGTGCAAAGGCAGCCACAGGCAGCAAACTTGCAGAATATCGCAAGAGGATTGGCACTGCACAAGTTGAAGCGTACTGTTCACAAACTATTATGATATGGTATTGATGAGACTATCTCCTATGCTCACATCATTACAAATAGAGATCTAGAGAGCTTTAAGAAGGCAATGGAGTGTTCGAATAGGGAGTCATGGATGCAAGCCATGATGGAAGAGATGGAGTCTTTTAGGAAGAAATGGACATGGCAGTTGGTAGATCTACCAGATGATGCTCGATACATTGGCTCCAAATGGATTTTCATCAAAAAAGAAGCACTTTCAGAACAAGATGGAGTGAGGTACAAGACTAGGCTGATAGCTAAAGGATACTCACAGAGAGAAGAAATTGATTACTCAAAAGTCTTCTCTCCAGTTGTCAAATATACGTCCATTAGGATGCTATTAAGCGTAGTTGCTGCTCATGATTTGGAGCTAGAGCAAATGGACATTAAGACAGCATTCCTTCATGAGGATTTGAAGGAGAATATATACATAGAGCAGCCACAAGGCTTCATGGAGCCTAGGTTAGAGAGAGAGGTCTGTTTATTGAAAAAATCATTGTACGAGTTGAAGTAGTCTCCTAGATAGTGGTATAAGCAGTTTGACACATATATGAGAAGTATTGGCCTCTTTAGATCTGATCATGACCCATGTATATATATATATATATATATATATGAGATCTCTAGAGGATGGATCTTGGTTATACTAACTTTTGTATGTAGATTGAAGGGAATCCTGATTTTTCGGATCAGGTACGTTCAGATCTGATTAGATTGAGAGGTATATTTTAAAAATTTTTTCCTAGATCTAGATCAGATCTGACACTTTTCAAATCTAATTTTATGATTTGATAAATAAGAAAATAAAATTAAATTAATTTTGAATTAATTTTACCTTGATTCTGGATAATCTGATTACCCGTTGATGATCCCGTCGAAGCCCTGAGGTTCTGGATCTAGTCACGCAAGCGCCTGGCCTCTATCGGTATCCACTCGAATTGGATCTGGAGATCTTCTCCTTCTCTTTCTTTTCTCCAAAAATCAGAGCTGAATCTGATTTGGAGAATCTTCAAAACTTCTTCTGAAGATCACCTGTCGTCTCTGCAGCAGTGCTGCCTTCTTTCTTTTTCGTCAGTCTTTTCTTGCCTGACTCGCACTAATCTGAAGGCCCAACTTCCTTAGGCATGGAGAGGAGAGAGAGGGCTAGATGGTGGCATGGAGAAGGGAGAGGGGCAGCCTTGGGGTATGGCTAAGAGGAGGAGAGCTTAGAAGTAGGTGCAGATAGGGTCAATTTATAGACTCTGCTGCGCCATGCAGTGTTGCATCACCCCGGCCAATCACATTGCTTCATGCAATCATATCTAAATCTGATTGATGGGATGACATCACCTGATCTAATTAGATGAGAGATCCATAGATTCATTTTTAGATGGTGCCTAAGATTGATCAAAGTAGATACCCAAGGGCCACCTAAGTAAAAACCAAGAAGCAACCTGGAGTCCCAACCGTATGGGACTCCAGCATCCCTATCCATGGGCGCACGCCATCCTAGGCATGCACCCCCTTCTTTCCAATTTTTAGAGAGGGGACAAGCCCCTATCTACTCTACAATAAGTACATGACACATGAGCAGATGTCCAAGGGTTAAAGGTCAACCTTTGACCAAGTCAAAGTACAAGAATTAGCAGGTGACAAAAAATGGTAGGTGTTGTCTCAAATTTATCTCATAAATTAAGACAATCCTTTTCTGACCTGGACAAACTCCAGCCAGACCAAGTAAAGGTATCTGAGTGACCACAAACTCATTTGGCTCAGTCGAGATAACTTTTATGATAGAAAAAGGAGAACGTTAGGCTCAATCATGTGCTAGCACGATTTCCTTGAACCTAATTGAATCTTATTCAAATCAATTGAACTGGGTTAGTCCAATTGATGATATCCAGATCCAAATCCTTATTTGTATGATCCAGTTAGGTTCAGTTCTGTATGGTAATGGGATATGTCATGATCTCTATCATCGACATCATCGAAACTTCTTTCAATGGATCAGAACTCTTCTGATTTAGACAACTTAGAATGATCGATCATCTAAATCATTCTAATTACTCCCAAAATCCACCAGTGACACCTAGCAGCATATGGTGGCAACCAATCAAAACTAAAAATGAACATCTTGGTGTAGCTATTTGTGTGATTAAGTTCTTCTATCTTGAGCCCCGATCAGATTAGGGTTAAGGTGAACTTGTCAAACCCTAATTTCTATCATATGATTTAATCATTCGATTCAAGTCTAATGTGAAAACCTTAATAGAAACTCTTTCTATTATTTCACTCTCTGCCATGGCCATGGGCTTATGGACTTGATTCTCATGATCATCATAGGGCTGCTCCTCTTCTACCAAGCTAGATAGATTCCATCTTGGTGCAATTCAATTCCTATAATAAATATGCTATAGCCAACATACACCTCAGGATTTCGAATGGCTAGGAGATCGAGTAATGGTGTAGTCAAACTATAACACCCTCAAGGTGAACTATCGATGCACCTCAGGTCAAAAAACCAGACACCAATACAGCATCGAGTCAGCCATCGATGAGAAGGTAGACTTTCTTATGACTACTCGAGGTGATCACGCTCAGTGCCCTCATTCTCTAACGAGTACCTATACTCTTACTTTGGTGTCTCTAAACCATAGACTTAAGACTCATCTACTACAAAGAAGTGATTGTACACTAACCTTCCAGATCAATCACCATTTTCATGATGATCCTACGGTCAGGAGCATTTTATGAGTTAATAAATGAAAATTCATGTCTTAAATTTTCAACTCTTAAAAATATGAATTATCATTACTATTAACTCAAGGGATGTATCACAGACACTAAATACACTTATATGATAGAAAATAACCCATTTTATTATTTATAGTCAAAATTATAATTTTGCCCTTAGAAGTGTATTACAAGTGTCAGCCAATTTTGGCTTCTAGGGCACACATATCTAACAAACTCCCACTTGACCTAAAGTCCATTGGCTACAAATCTAAGTCCCATCTTCTCAAGGTGGGCTTCGATCTTCTGCTGGTCCAATGGCTTTGTAAGCAGATCTGCCACATATTTGTGGAGTCGACTCTCTTGACCTCGACGTAACCCTTCTCAAGGTAATCGCAAATAAGGTGATATCATTGCTCGATGTGCTTGGATTTTTTGTGAGACCTTGGCTCCTTAGCAAGGGCTATGGAGCTATTGTTATCACAGTACAGAGGAATGGCATCTAATGGCATCACTCCGATCTTTGCAGCAAAATTCTTATACCAAAATGCCTCCTTCGTAGCTTCTGATGCAGCGATATATTCTGCTTCTATGGTGGAATCTGCTATCATTGTCTGCTTGGAACTTTTCCAACTGATAGCTCCACCATTGCACACAAACAGACTCCCAGATGTCGACTTTCGATCATTTACATCGGACATAAAATTCGAGTCCGTATACCCCTGGACTTGGAGTTCTCCATACCTAAAGACCAACAAGATATTCTTAGTTCTTTTGAAGTACTTAAGGATACATTTCACAGAAGTCCAGTGTTCTTCATCCGGATTCGATTGATATCTGCTCATGACACCACGGCATGGGCTATATCAGGTCGTGTACATAACATGGCATACATGAGGCTCCCTATTGCTGAAGCATAAGGGATCTTGCTCATGCGTTCTATTTCCTTAGGTGTGCTAGGGCACATCTTCTTGGAAAGATGAATGCCATGCCTGAAGGGTACTAAACCCCTCTTAGAGCTTTCCATACTAAACCTCTTTGGTACTTCCTCTATGTACATTTTCTGTGAAAGTCCTAGCATCCTATTTGGTCTATCTCTATAGACCTTAATTCCTAGAATAAAGGATGCTTCTCCTAGGTCTTTCATGTAGAATTCTTTAGATAACCACATTTTAACTATGGTCAACATGGGAATATCATTTTTGATAAGGAGGATGTCATCTACGTACAATATGAGGAAGAAAATAGCATGCCCACTAACCTTTTTGAAGACACATGGCTCCTCCTCATTTTTGATGAAACCAAACATTTTGATCACATCATTAAAATGAGTATTCTAGCTCTGAGATGCTTGCTTAAGTCCATATTTGGACCTTTGCAGCTTGCATACCTTGTGATCATCATCACTGGATGTGAAACCTAGCAGCTATTTTATATAGATATCTTTCTCAAGATATCCATTTAAGAATGCCGTTTTCACGTCCATTTGCCATATTTCATAATTGAAATAGGCTACAATAGCAAGCAATGTGCAGATGGATTTTAGCATAGCTACTGACGAAAAGTTATCCTAATAGTCAATGCCTTCGCGTTGACTATAACCTTTTGCCACTAATCTAGCTTTGAATATCTCCACATTCTCATCTGCACCAATCTTTCTCTTGAAAATCCATTTACACCCAATAGTTACTATACCTTCTGGTGGATCTACCAAGGTCCAGACTTGGTTTGAGTGCATCGAGTCAATTTCTGACTTCATTGTCCCTAACCATTTCTCAGAGTCGATATCTGATATCGCCTCATTATAGGTTTTGGGATCATCACCATGAACCCCATTACCTATGAGAAACATTTCCTCTACATCCTTTGAAATAGTACCTAAGTACCTTTCAGGGGGACGGAAAATCCTTTTCGATCTATGAGGTGGAGGAGGTAGTGTATGGATTAGCTTAATCTGATTTGGTTCCATTTGGTCCTTAGCTCGTTGGTCTTGTGAGACTTTCTCATCGAGCTTGATCTGCTTTCCAATGCCGCTATCTTGAATAAACTATTTTTCGAGAAAGATGGCATGTCGACTCACAATCAAATTGTAATCTTCTGGAATGTAGAAATAATATCCTAATGACTCTTTAGGATACCCTATAAATCGAGCTCTAAAGGACCTAAAGTCTAACTTGTCTGCTTGTTGTCTTTTGACAGGAGCCAGACAACCCCAAATTCTGAGATGACTCAGACTTGGTTTCTTACCATACGATATCTCATACAGTGTGGTAGGAACGGTTTTAGAAGAAACCCTATTCAGTAAGTATATTGCAGTTAACAAACAGTATCCCTAAAGAAAATCAGGGAGGTCTGTGAAGCTCATCATGGATCAGACCATATCTAATAGGATCCAGTTCCTCCGTTCTAAAACCCCATTGAGTTGAGGTGTTCCTAGTAGAGTCCATTGAGAGACTATGCCATTTTTCTTGAGATAGTCCAAAAATTCTCGACTAAGATATTCGCCTCCTCGATCTAATTGAAGAATCTTAATGGGTTTTTCAATTTGCTTTTCTACTCATGTCTGAATTTTTTGAACTTTTCAAAAGCTTCAGACTTGTGTCTCATAAGATACACATACCCATACCTAGATAAATCATTGGTAAAGGTTATGAAGTAGACAAAGTTGCCTCTAGTCGGCACATCAAATGGGCCACACATATCTGTATGTACTAGGGCAAGAAGATCCATAGCCCTTTCTCTGTGTCCTACAAAAGGGAGTTTAGTCATTTTGCCATGAAAATAGGATTCACAAATTGGATATGACTCAAAAGTCAATGGACTCAATAGCCCGATTTTCTTCAATTTATTAACCCTATCTTCTGCTATATGACCTAATCTTAAGTGCCACAGATATCTATCATTAGGACTATCCCTAGGATGTTTTGATTTTATGGCATTCACATTTTGCTCGAAGTTAAAAATAGATACATCAACATGTAACTGATAAAGACCATTAATAAGAAAATCATTTGCAATTTTATTTCTTTCATAAAGAATGTTACAATGGTCCTTAAGAAAACTAATTACATAGCCTTCTAATGCAAGACAAGAAATAGAAATCAAATTTCTGCTTGCTGTAGGCACATAATAACAGTCTTTTAATACTAAGTCTAAATCAAATGATAGTCGAAGAGGGTATGTTCCCACGACCACGGTAATAATTCTTGCTCCATTTCTGATGCATAGGATCATCTCACCATCCCTTAGCCTCCTACTATCCTCAAGACCCTGCATAGAAGTGCACAAATGAGCACTAGAATCAGAGTCAAGCACCCAACTGGATGCAGAAGAAATCATAAGGTTAGACTTAATAATGAGCATACCTCCAGAAGGACCAGCCTCCTTATTCTTCAGGGTGGCTAGGTAAGTAGGGTAGTTCCGCTTCCAGTGGCCGTCGTTGTTGTAATGAAAATATTTTCCTTTGTCAACGACCTTCTTCAGCTCTGCCTTTTTCTTCTTTCCTCCTTCCACCTTCTACTTTTTTGTAGACTTCTTCTTCTTTCCAAAAGACTTTCTCTTGAAAGAAGTCCATTCCATAGCAAGCACTGAGCCTTTAGAACCTTTCATGGAATGCTCAGTGGTAACCAGCATGTTCATAAGTTCGGCCAAGGAGCTTTGAAGTTTATGCATATGGTAATTCATGATGAAATGCTGATACGCATCAGTCAAGGATTGTAGAATTATATCATTCTGTAGATCCAAGTCCAACCTCACTCCGAGCTTCTCAAGCTCTTCCAAGTCCTTGATCATTATCAGATAATGATCTCGAACTGACTGTCCATCATGCATCTTAGCCTTGAACAGTCGTTTAGTGACTTGATACTTGGCTGCGCGACTTTGTTCACCAAACATCTCCTATAGGTGAGCCAACATCTGGCGAACAGTTCTGATATCTTCATATTGGCGCTGAAGCTCATCAGACATGGAGCCCAACATGTAGTATCTGACCCTATTATCTTCATCAATCCACTTATCTAGAGACGCTCTCTGTTCAGCGGATGGACGAGCTGGTAAGGTGGGAGGGTCTTGGTCTAATACATGAGTTAACTTCTCGAAACCCAAAATAATTTTGAAGTTCTAGAGCCAATCCTTGTAATTTGATTCGGTTAGTCTATGGGTGTCCATAATTCGTGCTAGTGGGTTGGATGCAGACATATTCCTATAGAGAATCAAAGTTTCTAGTTAGATATTGTAATTAAGACTTTAACCAATTTATTTAGGAATTTTATTTTAAAATAAATTAGATCTCACTATTTTCTTGGATCTCTACACTCCCTCTGTAGAGATGCAAAAATCTCCACGATTATGATTTCTAATGGGTGGTGCAGTCCCACCAATTGACTCATCACCTCACCTAACAGTTATTGGTGATGGGTTAGCTAATGAGTGAATAACTCTTGTTCAATGATTCTCTAATCATGGTGCATCCAAACTTGATCTCTAATTCATGAATCTCACCATGCCCGAAATATTGATCCACTCCTTAGTTAAGTTAGACCCACCATTTGCATAGACTGGATTCCTAATTGGGTCTCTCACCATATCCGAAATATCGAGCCCAATCCATCCTCCAACCTGTAGCATCCAATGCCTAATAGATATGATTGCATCTTTTTGGTGCAACTGAGCCACTATAACCAGCCGAGAACAATCAACCCCAAGAAGGGTCCGCACATCTATAATGGTGGAAGACCTTAGACTTAATCCTTTTTTAGGAAGATTTAATTTAGGTCTCATTAAACTAGACTTGATATAGTCATAACTATTATGACTAACCTAGTGGCATGGGTTAGCTCGGATTATTGACTACCTCAGATCAGAACTGAGTCAACAAACATAGCTAGGTAAGTGAGACCGATGAAAGGGATATGCCATTAACTTGACAAGAACGCATTCGAGTCGAGTAGCTCCAAATTAAAAACTAGTCGGTCGTATCTGCCAAACTTACCTTAGACACCAAATTATTGAGACAGAACCAATCGGATTAGCCTACAATCTAGATTCTAACCATTGAGCCTAATTAGGTCTTAGCTTGATCAATCACTCACGTGACTCGATCTTGACCTAGATTTAATCCTATTAGGCTAATCAATTTAAGCATTGTTGATCCCATCTAACCAACTCTTGATTTGGTTTGATCAACTTCTTAGACCTAATTGAGCTACCCAAGCCCGAACCCAGATTTATGAATATGTCTTAGATCTGAAATTCTCAATTTTAGACCTAATTGATATTTCATAAATTTAATTCTTAATTAAGTTTAGGGTTTGAAAATAAAACATATAAATAAGATCCTAGAATTTCAGGATCTAGAGTTTTGCAGAAAGTAGATTTTCAATTTTTGATTAAGGATGAATGCGCAGCACCCCTACACATCATAAGAACACCCCATCGAATGGGAGAAGAGGATCTTTAAGCCCTACTTTGTTCTTATGATCGGACGGTCAAGGGGAACACCTTAATCAGAAATACAACTAATCTACAAAAACTAATTAGATCTAAGCATATATCTCATATAAAAAAATAGATCTAATTAAAACATGTTTTGTATATATCACATATATCATGCATGCATATTTTTTAGATCTAAATTATCTCATAATTATCTAAAAAATTAAATTTAAATTTGATCTTATCAAAAAAAATTTAATCTAGACCTATTTGCAGAACTATTCTACAACTTATCTAAACATGCAACTATCATATCTCATATGAACATATTAAATTTAATTTATTTTCTATCTTTAGATTTGATTATAATATTTATAAGATTATAAAATAGTAAATAAATAGATCTAAAATTATATTTAATCAAATAAAAAAATATGATTATACTAGACTACATATAGAATAATTCTATTCCTAGTCTAGTTATGTATCTCATACATATTAGATCTAGATTAATTAATTTTAATTTTTTATTTTTTTGATTTTAGATCTAATCACATCTCATGTAATATCTAAAATTACTAATTAATTAGATTAAATTAGATCTAAATAAATTTTATAAGAACCTGGCTCTGATACTAGTTGAAGGGGAATCCTGATTTTTTGGGTCAGGTTCGTTTAGATCTAATTGAATCGAGAGGTATATTTTAAAAATTTTTTCTTAGATCTAGATCAGATCTGATACTTTTCAGATCTAATTTTATAATTTGATAAATAAGAAAACTAAATTAAATTAATTTTAAATTAATTTTATCTTGATTTTGGGTAATCTGATTTCTCTTTGATGATCCTGCCGAAGCCCTGAGGTTCTAGATCTAGCCACGCAAGTGCCTAGCCTCTACCGATATCCACTCAAGTTGGATCTGGAGATCTTCTCTTTTTCTTTATTTTTTTCAAAAATTAGATCTGGATCTGATTTGAAGAATCTTCAAAACTTCTATTGAAGATCACCCATCATCTCTACAGTAGTGTTGCCTTCTTCTTTTTTCGTCAGCCTTTTCTTGCCTGACTCGCACTATCTGAAGGCCCAACTTCCTTGGGCATGGAGAGGAGAGAGAGGGCCAGATGGTGGCATGAAGAAAGGAGAGGGGTAGCCTTGGGGCATGGCTAAAAGGAGGAGAACTTAGAAGTGGGCGCAGATAGGGTCTATTTATAGACTCTGCTGCGCCATGCAGTGCTGCATCACCCCGGCCAATCACATTGCTTCGTGCAATCAGATCAAAATCTGATTGGTGGGATGACATCACCTGATCCAATCAGATGAGAGACCCATAGGTTCATTCTTAGATGGCACCTAAGACTGGTCAAAGTAGATACCCAAGGGCCACCTAAGTAGAAACTAAGAAGCAACCTGGAGTCCCATCCGTATGAGACAACAACATCCCTATCCATGGGTGCACGCCATCCTAGGTGTGCACCCCCTTCTTTCTAATTTTTAGAGAGGGGACAAGCCCCTATCTGCTCTCTAATAAGTGCATGACACATGGACAGATGTCCAAGGGTCAAAGGTCAACATTTGACCAAGTCAAAGTACAAAAATTAGCAGGTGATGGAAAATGGTAGGTGTTGTCTCAAATTTATCTCATAAATTAAGACAACCCTTTTCTAACTTGGACAAGCTCTAGCTAGGTCAGATAAAGATACTTGAGTGAGCACAAACTCATTTATCTCAGTCGAGATAATTTTTATAATAGAAAAAGGAGAACGTTAGGCTCAATCATGTACTAGCATGATTTCCTTGAACCTAATTGAATCTTATTCAAATTAATTAAACTGGGTTAGTCCAATTGATGATATCTAGATCTAAACCTTTGTTTGTGTGATCCAGTTAGGTTCAATTTTATATGATAATGGGATATGTCATGATCTCCATCATCGACATCATCGAAACTCCTTTCGATGGATCAGAACTCTTCTGATTCAGACAACTTAGAATGATCGATCATTTAAATCATTCTAATTGCTCCCAAAATCCACCAATGACACCTAGCAGCATATGGTGGCAACCCATCAAAATTGAAAATGAACCTCTTGGTGTAGCTACTTGTGTGATTAAGTTCTTCTATCTTGAGCCCCGATCAGATTAGGGTTAAGGTGAACTCGTTAAACCCTAATTTCTATCATATGATTTAATCATTCGATTCAAGTCTGATGTGAAAATCTTAATAGAAACTCTTTCTATTATTTCACTCTCTGCCATGGCCATAGGCTTATAGACTTGATTCTCATGATCATCATAGGGCTGCTCCTCTTCTACCGAGATAGATAGATTTCATCTTGGTGCTATCCAATTCCTACAATGAACATGCTATAGCCAACATATACGTTAGGATTCCAAATGGCTAGGAGACCAAGTCATGGTGTAGTCAAACTATAACACCCTTAAGGTGAACTACCGATGCACCTCAGGTCAAAGAACCAGACACACTACTGCAGCATCAAGTCAGTCATCGACGAAAAGGTAGACTTCCTTATAACTACTCGAGGTGGTCACACTCAGTGCCCTCATTCTCTAACGAGTACCTGTACTCTGGCTTCAGTGTCTCTACACCGTAGACTTAAAACTCATCTACTATAAAAAAATGATTGTACACTAACCTTTCGGATCAATCACCATCCTCATGATGATCCTATGGTCAGGAGCATTTTATGAGTTAATATATGAAAATTCATGTCTTAAATTTTCAACTCTTAAAAATATGAATTATCATTACCATTAACTCAAGGGATGTATCACAGACACTAAATACACTTATATGATAGAAAATAACCCATTTTATTACTTATAGTCAAAATTATAATTTTACCCTTAGAAGTGTATTACAAGTGTCAGCCAATTCTGGCTTCTAGGGCACACATATCTAACATAGATGATATGCTGATAGCATGCAAAAGTAAGGAAGTAGTGTAGGAGTTGAAAGGAGCTTTGTCTCGATAGTTTGAGATGAAGAACTTGGGGCCTACAAAGAATATTCTAGATATGGAGATTGTTAGAGATAGAACCAAGAGATTACTGCATCCATCTTAAGAAGGATATATAAAGAAGATCTTAGAGAGATTTGGAATGAAGAAGGCCAAACTGACAGAGCTGCCATTTGCCGGGCATGTCAGATTCTCTAAGACCATGTCGCCACAGACTAAGATGAAGGCTTAGAAGATGGAAAAGATTCCATATGCTTCTAGTGTAGAAAGTATTATGTGCTCCATGATGTGTTGTAGGTTGGATCTAGCCCATGCAGTGAGTCAGGTGAGCAGGTTTATGGCTTACCATAGCAAGGAGCACTGAAGAGCATTGAAGGATACCTTTAGATACTTGATAGATTCAGTTGGGATTGGCATTTGGAATGAAGAAGGCCAAACCGATAGAGCTACCATTTGTTGGGCATGTCAGATTCTCTAAGACCATGTCACCACAGACTAAGATGGAGGCTCAGAAGATGAAAAAGGTTTCATATGCTTCTAGTGTAGAAAGTATTATGTACTCCATGATGTGTTGTTGGTCGAATCTAGCCTATGTAGTGAGTCAGGTGAGCAAGTTTATGGCTCACCATAGCAAGGAGCACTGGAGAGCATTGAAGGATATCTTTAGATACTTGATAGGTTCAATTGGGATTGGAATCTACTATGGTCAGTGTGAAGGTGTTAAGAAACATCCTAACATGTTTAAGGAGGCTCGAGGGCTGCTAGAAGGATTTGTAGATGCAGATTTTGATGGAGATGTGGACACTCAACATTCGATGATAGATTTTGTATTCAACATGTATGGTGGTCCAGTCTCTTGGAGATCTTGCTTATAGCTAATTATGATCTTGTCCACTACTGAAGCAAAGTACATTGGCTCACAAAGGTAGCAAAGAAAGCTCTATGGCTAAAAGACTTGGTGTTGGAGATGGGATTCCCACATGATGCAATCAAGATGCATTGAAATAGTCAGAGTGCTTTATTGCTCACATAAAATTTTATTTATCATATGAGAACCAAGCACATAGATATTAGATACCACCAGATCAAAGAGTTAGTGGAGGATGGTTAAGTGGAGCTGATGAAAGTTCACACCAAAAAAAATCCAGCTGATGTGCTCATAAAGGTACTTCCATGAACTAGTTTTCACAACTATATGATACTGATGAAGGGAAATCCTGATTTTCGGTCCAGATTCGTCCAGATCTGATCAGATCAAGAGATATATTTCAAAAATTTTTCTCTTGATCCCAATCAGATCTTAATATATTTTAGATCTGATTCTTATTATTTTAATAAATAAAATAAAATAAGATAAATTAAATCAAATTTAATTTACCTGATTTGGGTAATCCTATTACCCTGTAGATGATCCTGATTGCAGCGGAAGGTTCTGGATCTAGCCACGCAAGCGCCTAGCCTCTATCGGTATCCACTCAGGTTGGATCTAGATATCCTCTTCTTCTCTATCATGCCTCCAAAAATCAGATCTGGATCTGATCTGGAGGATCTTCAAAACTCTTTTGAAGATCTGCAGTCGTCCTTTTACAGCAGCGCAGCCTTCTTGCTTTTGATCGCCTTTCCTTGATCTGAATCGCACCAATCAAAGTCCAAAACACCTTTTGGACGTGGAGAGCAAGGGGAGAAGAAGCTATGGCATGGAGGAGGAGGGGAGAGGCAGTCTTGGGGCGTGGGGTTTCTCAATTGAATTGCATTAGAATCTGAGTTGGGCGCAGGGTCTTATTTATAGACTAAGCGTGATCCAACTCCTCTTCCTCCCAACCAATCACAACCCTTTGTGAAATCAGATCTAAATCTGATTGGTGGGAATAGAGACCCCTGGATTCCTCCTTAGAGGGCGCCTAAGACCAGTCAAAGTTGGTTCTTAGAAGAACTCTAATTGGAATCCAAAAAGGAGATGGAGTCCTTGTCCAACAAGGACTCCTAAGGCGCCTCCAACTTGGGCTCACGCCACCCTTGGCGTGCGCCCTTCTCCTTGCCAGGTTCTGGCAGAGGGACAGGCCCCCACCAGCTCTCCAATAGGTGCATGACATGTGGTCAAAAGTCAAAGTGTCAATGGTCAACATTTGACCAGTCAAAGGTAGACTTTTGACCAAAGTCAAAGAACAAGAAATGGCAGGTGACCAAAAATGGCAGGTAATGTCTTATAAAATAAGACAACCTTCTCTAACTTGGACAACCTCTAGTTAGACCATATGAAGGCCTCTGATTGAGCACAAACTCCTTTGGCTCAGACAGGATAACTTATTTATGATAGCAAAAGAAGAACGTTAGGTTCAATCGAGTGCTAGCACGATTTCCTTGAACCTAATTGAATCTCATTCAGATCAATTGAACTAGATCAGTTCAATTGATGATCACCAGATTCAAACCCTTGTTTGTGTGACCTAGTTAGGTTCAGTTCTGTATGGTAATGGGATATGTCATGATCTCTATCATAGACATCATCGAAACTTCTTTCGATGGATCAGAATTCTTCTGATTCGAACAGCTAGAATGATCGATCATCTAAATCATTCTAATCGCTCCCAAAATCCACCAGTGACACCTAGCAGTATATGGTGGCAACCCATCAGAGCTGAATGCGAACCTCTTGGTGCAGCTACCTCTGTGATTAAGTTCTTCTATCTTGAGCCCCGATCAGATTAGGGTTAAGGTAAACTCGTCAAACCCTAGTCTCTGTCATATGATGTAATCATTCGATTCGAGTCCAATGTGAAAATCTAAATAGAAACTCTTTCTATTATTTCACTCTGCCATGGCCATGGGCTTCAGGACTTGATTCTCATGATTATCATAGGGCTGCTCCTCTACCATCCGAGGTAGATAGATCCCATCTTGATGCAATCCAGTTCCTACGATGAACATGCTATAGCCAACATACACCTCAGGGTTCCATATGGCTAGGAGACCGAGTAATGGTGTAGTCAAACTATAACACCCTCAAGGTGAACTGCCGATGCATCTCAGGTCAAAAAACCAGACACACTACTGCAGCATCGAGTCAGTCATTGACGAGAAGGTAGACTTCCCTAATGACTACTCGAGGTGGTCACGCTCAGTGCCCTCGTTCTCTAATGAGTACCTGTACTCTCGCTCCGGTGTCTCCACACCGTAGACTCAAGACTCATCTACTAAAGAGAAGTGATCGTACACCAACCTTCCAGATCAATCACCATCCTCATGATGATCCTATGGTCAGGAGCTGTTTATGAGTTAATAATGATTATTCATGTCTTAAATTTTCAACTCTTGAAAATATGAATTATCATTACCATTAACTCAAAGGATGTATCACAGACACTAAATACACAGGTGTGATAGAAAATAACCCATTTCATTAATTATAGTCAAAAGTATAATTTTGTCCTAGAAGTGTATTACAAGTGTCAGCCAATTCTGGCTTCTAGGGCACATATATCTAACAATCTCCCACTTGTCCTAAAGCCAATTGGCTACAAGTCTAAGTCCCATCTTCTCAAGGTGGACTTCGATCTTCTATTGTCCCAACGGCTTTGTAAGTGGGTCTGCCACATTATCTGCGGAGTTGACTCTCTTGACCTCAACGTAACCTTTCTTAAGGTAATCGCGGATGAGATGATATCGCCGCTCAATGTGCTTGAACTTCTGATGAGACCTCGGCTCCTTAGCAAGGGCTATGGCGCCATTATTGTCGCAGTAAAGAGGAATGGCATCTGATGGTATTACTCCAATTTCTGCAGCAAACTTTTTGTACCAGAATGCTTCCTTTGCAGCCTCTGATGCAGCTATATATTCTGCTTCCATGGTAGAATCTGCTATCACAGTTTGCTTGGAACTCTTCCAGCTGACAGCTCCACCATTGCACACAAACAGACTTCCAGATGTCGACTTTCGATCATCTATGTCAGACATGAAGTCCGAGTCTGTGTATCCTTGAACTAGGAGTTCTCCATTACCAAAGACCAAATCATATCCTTAGTTCTTCTAAGTACTTAAGGATACATTTCACAGAAGTCCAGTGTTCTTCACCTGGATTTGACTGATATCTGCTTGTGACACTCACAGCATGGGCTATATCAGGTCGTGTACAATAGCATGGCATACATGAGGCTCCCTATTGCAGAAGCATAAGGGATCTTGCTCATTGCATTCTATTTCTCAGGTGTGCTGGGGCACATCTTCTTGGAAAGATGAATACCATGTCTGAAGGGTATTAATCCCCTCTTAGAGTTTTCCATACTAAACCTCTTTAGTACTTCCTCTATGTAATCTTCTGTGAAAGTCCTAGCATCCTATTCGGTCTATCTCTATAGACCTTAATTCTTAGAAGAAAGGATGCTTCACCTAGGTCTTTCATGGAGAAATTCCTTGGACAACCACATCTTGACTGATGTCAACATGGGAATATCATTCCCAATAAGGAGGATGTCATCCAGTACAATACGAGGAAGACAACAGCGCTCCCACTGATCCTTTTGAAAACACATGGTTCCTCTTCATTTTTGATGAAACCAAACTTTTTGATCACTAGTTGAAAACGAGTGTTCCGAGCTCCGAGATGCTTGCTTAAGTCCATATATGGACCTTTGCAGCTTGCAAACCTTGTGTCAGTATCACTGGATGTGAAACCTAGCGGCTGTTCCATATAGATATCTTCCTCAAAGATATCCATTTAGGAATGGTCGTTTTTCACGTCCATTTGCCATATTTCATAATCAAAATAGTGCCAATAGCAAGCAATGTGCGGATGATTTTAGCATAGCTACTGGGGAAAAGGTATCCCGATTAGTCAATGCCTTCGCGTTGACTATACCTTTTGCCACCAATCAGCCTTGAATGTTCTCCACATTTCCATCTGCCCAATCTTCTCTTGAAGATCCATTAACCCAATAGGTACTATACCTTCTGGTGGATCTACCAAGGTCAGACTTGGTTTGAGTGCATCGAGTCGATCTGTCTGACTTCATTGCCTCAAGCCATTTCTCAGAGTCGATATCTGATATCGCCTCGTTGTAGGTTTGGGATCATCACCATGAACACCATTACCTATGAGGAACATTTCCTCTACGTCCTCTGAAATAATACCTAAGTATCTTTTAGGGGATGGGAAATACTCTCCGATCTACAAATGTGGAGGAGGTAGTGTTCTTATTGGGCTCAACCTATTTTGGTTCCAATTGGTCCTTAGCTCGTTCTGCTTGTGAGATTTCTCATCAGCTTAATCTATTTTCCAATGCGCTATCTGAATAAAACTATTTTTCAAGAAATATGCATGTCGACTCACAATCACATTGTGGTCTTCTGGAATGTAGAAATAGTATCCTAATGACTCTTTAGGATATCCTAGAATCGAGCTCTGAAGGACCTAATTCTAACTTGTCGCTTGTTGTCTTTTGACATAAGCCGGACAACCCCAAATTCTGAGATGACTCAGACTTGATTTCTTACCGCTGCTCATATCTCATACGGTGTGGTAGGAACGATTTTAGAGGGAACCCTATTCAGTAAATAGATTGAAGTTAATAATGAATGTCCCAAGGAAATCAGGGAGGTCGATGATAAACTCATCATGGATCGAACCATATCCAATAGAGTCCGATTTCTCATTCTGAAACCCCATTGAGTTGAGGTGTTCCTGGTTGAGTCCATTGAGAGACTATGCATTTTTCTTAAGATAGTCTAGGAATTTTCGGCTAAGGTATTTCACCTCCTCGATACTGATCGAAGACCTTAATGGGTTTTTTCAGTTGTTTTTCTACTTCATGTCTGAATTCTTTGAACTTTTCAAAAGCTTCAGACTTGTGTCTCATAAGATACACATACCCATACTAGACAGATCATCGATAAAGGTAATGAAGTAGACAAAATTGCCTCTGCCGGCAATCCAAATGGGCCGCACACATCAGGATTGACTTAGGGCAAGGAGATCTGTGCCCTCTCCCATTGTCCAAACAAAGGGAGTTTATCATTTTGCCTTGAAGACAAGATTCACAAGTTGGATATGACTCAAAAGTCATGGACTCCAATAGCCCATTTTCTCCCATTTGTTAATCCTATCTTCTGCTATATGACCTAATCTCAGGTGCCATAGATATCTGTCATTTGAGGATTAATCTCTCTTCTTTTGTT